>JAIUND010000995.1:0-45425 GCA_034699125.1 Gisinianus flammeolus | reverse complement strand
AAATAGACCGACAATCGTAACAAATTATTTATACGAAAGCTTTTATCATCACTCTCATTGATCCCTTGCTGTATATATAAGAATTCTTTTTTTAGTTTTCATGGGTTTTATTGCAGGACTGGAGAGAGACTCCAAATTTTGCTGTTTTTGCAGCTATTTTACAGTATACAAGTGCACAAAAAGGACAGAATGCTGAAAAAAGAAGAGAGAAGAAAAATGAATGAAATATGTATGATAACAGTTGAAAGTCATGAGCATTGAAAAACAAAGAATTGTTGACAATCTGACCATTCTTAGACTATGAATCATATTTTTAAGCTGCATCCATACTGAGTTTGGGCGAGAGAGAAAGAGGGAGAAGGAAAGGAAATGCAGTTTTATTTTTGGTTTGGAATGTAGAGTTTTGTAGGAAATGGAATTTGTATGTACTTGTTCGAGGAGTAAAACAAATATCATAAAGCCATGCAAACGTTTTACCAATATGTATCTATAGGTATACCCATGGTCAGTACGGTATAGATATTGCCATCACATAGGAAAGTGTCTGTAGGGACTCCAAATCTGAATACGGAATACCAAATATACGGCATAGAAAAAATACGGTATAGCTACTTATTTCCCATGTTAAAGGTATACGAGTTTGTACGGACCAACGTTTTTACTACGGAATATCAAATATCTGGTATATCGACATACGGCAAATCGAGAGTTGACTGTATCTATAGTTGAAAGTGTGTCCGTACTCTTATTGTTAATCCTGAATTCTGAATACTGAAAGTAGGGATGAACGAAGATGAAGTAATATTGTTATAATAAAAAAAACTTCAAAAGTTATGTTTTAATTGTAATTTAGTTTTGCAGACACATCTCATATGTCTTTGTAGTGGTATTATATGTAGGATTGTAGTTTAGTATATAGAATGTAAATAATGTAATAGAGAAATAATATGAAGTATAGAAATCAAACTGATTTTGTAGCGTGATTGTGATTGTATTTTGGATGAATTTCTTCTTGGTCCTTTCGTTCTCGTTATTTGTTTCTCTCGCTGTCTCTCTCTCTCTCTCTCTCGCTCCCTTTCCTCCTTTCTATAAAGTCTTCTTATAGATTGTATGTTTAAAGATAGAGAGAGAGAGAAAGAGAGTTGTGAGGAGACTGGACGACTACTTGTTCTTGTTCCTCTTCTGGTCTTGTTGTTGATCGGCTAGTAGTCATGTAATAAAGAGAATTTTAAATGGAGCCACTTTGAAATCGGGCGTGGTGCCATCCTATAATAATAATCCGAGAGCAAGAGTAACCCTTTTCTTTTCCATGGCATACTTCATGTATACATATTTATCCATCTAATGGACCAAGTGAAAATGCAATACCTTGTGGAAAGGTTGTTGCTGCTGATGCTGATGTCTGCTACTCTTTTAATAAGCTCATATATACACACACGATACACCTTAGTGTGTACAGCATCATGTACTTACACTTAATATTTAATCGTAAGTAAAAACAGGTAGCTCGTATATACTCACACATACACACGACTATCTATCTATCTATCCATAATCACTATTCTCTCGTTCAGGAAAACTTGTATGTAGTCCGAGATTAGTATACATATTCCATTGCATTTCATAGCCATTAGCCATAATCCCAAGAGATTCCCGAGAGATCATCAAAAAAGAGCTCAATATTTTAACTTGAAGCAATACATAGACATATATACTTCTATTATATAATGTATATTACTTATGTGCAGACTACAGTATATAAAAATATTCAAATCAAAAGTATATGTAGTTTTATTTTCTAATCCCAAATATACTTAATTTTTTTACATACATGTATATACATACTATAGGGAAAGGCACCCTGTAAAAGCAAGGTGATGAAGTAAAAGGTTGTGTATATATAGGTAATCCTTTTGGGGTTTTTATTGGTGCTGGAGGAGTAAAATTAATAATTGTTGACGTGTTTACTTGAAAGTTGAAAGTCGTAGAGCTAGGGGAGTAAATAATATCATATTATATGTATACCATATTTATAAAAGATTTTCACTGTAGTAAAGGATTTTTATATTAGGGAAACGTTTCTGTTCTCAAAAATTAAAAACAAAAAGGAAACTTTGAATCAGTTATGTATACATACATATGGCATGGCTGATAATTGAGGATCGAGTTTTTTCTGTTCAATGAATTCTATAGTAGTTTAATTTAGTAATGCATCATGTAGATGAAATATTATAATCGTGGAGAAGTTTTGGAATATTTTTGGATATTCAAGATAGCTAGATAGTTCGCCTATGCTGTTACACACACAGGTATAGTTTAGCGAGCATGTTAAAGAAAGGTGTATGTATGTAATTGTCGGACAAGTTGAGAAAAGGAGCAAAGTACACGCTATGTATAAAAGTATAAATGTATATATGTGTGAATTGTTAGTACATTATAGCGCGTAAGAAGAGTATTATGTGTGTGTGTGTGTGTGGAAAGACAGGTACTCTTGCCTACCGTTTGCGTTTCCTCATATCACCAGTAGCACTGGAGTTCTCCCCATGTGATCATCACAGTTCATCTATTCTATTCACCTGAATCCCCGTATTCTATATACTCATTCCATTCCACATTTCTTTGCTGTTCATATCATACTCGTATATATACATCGTGTAGTGGTAGTGTGAGTTCATATACTATACAGATACATGAACATGCATTGTGTTCGACGAGTTGACTTTGGGATTTGTGGGAGCAGACACGGGTAGACGTAAGAGAGCAAAGCCAAACGTAATCACGCACCTGAGCACGAGAAAAAAAAGAAGCAAAAGACGATTAAACGATCCTTATTTCATTAGAGATTGACACCTTCCCCTTACACACACAGCCCACCAACTCAATGACGAGGTGGCTTTGCAGTCAGAGCACAAGTAGTAGTAGTGGTGAACAGGAGACGAAGAAGAAAGAAAGGAACAACCAAATTTTTCATTGAAACTTTTTCTCTCTCTCTCCCTCTCTCTCTCTATCTATCTCCCTTTCGACCAGTCTCATTCCACATAAGTCACACAACCATACACCCAACGAAACTACCTTCACTCGAGCATTACACCACACGGAGACCACGAGTGAGTTGAGAGCGACGTGCATACATTTCTCTCTCTCTTTTTTTTTAATTCTTCATTGTTATACATGTTCCCCATTGTCATGTTTTAAAAAACCGGCATTTTCACCTCCACGACGTTATTATCAACTTATCGTTTTCTTTGTCCATTTGTTTTTCCCTTTTGTGCACACATTACACAACGAAATATTTTTTATAATATATAATCGATCACTGCATAATGTTTTTTAAATATAAAAGTGCTACACTCAGAGGAACAAATAAATAAATAAATAATCCAATTAAATCAAATGTTTGAAACGAAACTCGTGAAAACTTGTGTTCGATTTTTTTAATACAATATAAGAATTAAATATATATATATATATATAAGTATATCATTCCAAATATTGAAATTGCAAAATATAAAAGAGTGAATTTATACTATGTAATCATAGAGAGGAAAAGTTTTGTCTTCCAAATGTCCAAACAAACACACCAAAGAAAAGAAAAGTTCTTCTTGACGAGGTTTTAAAAGTTAAAGAATCGGGGACAGAGAGTTGACAGCTTAATAAAGTTGATCTGTATGGCGAAGGAAATGTCTTAACTTTCGTTGTGTGTTTACTCTTTCCTCGTGTATTTGCTATGAAGTTGTCGTTCAAACCACTGAAAAGTCTCAAATACAAAGAAATCCAAAGAAAAAGTAAGAAAACAGCGGGTGAGAAGGGAATAAAAATCAAAAGTTGTAGTCGTCGTCAACGCGTTGTGGTCGGAGTAAAGAAAGAGACAGTGGTGTGTTGTTATTGTTGTCATCTTCGTCCACAGTTATTCTCAATTCTTGAATGCACAAGTTGAAGTTCAAAAGAAGCCATCGTGTTGTCAGTATAGTGTAAAATCGCATAATGTAACAACTCTTGGTCACTTTGGTCAGGTTTGTCCACACATGAAGTCTGATTTATACTACAAAACCCTCTCTTTTTTTTATTGTATAGTTAACGCATACAATTCAAAAGAGATTCCCATGCAAAGGTGTCGTTTGTCGTTTGTCCTTTCAATTCCATTCTAATTGCAATTTGCTGACTTGGATGACAAGTTAAACTAGAAGCTTACAACACAAGCTTACAAGTTTCAAACATCAAAAGTTGTTCGTTGTTTCTACATTCTCAACTACTGTACACCTATACAGATCCTCATAATATACAAAATACAAACCATCAACTTGAACTAAGTCTGGGATGAGAGAAACATACGTTTTCTATATCTATTACTTTCTTTAACTCGATTTGCCATGTTACTTTTTTTCACTTTTCAGTGAGTTTTTTTTCTCTATCTCTCTCTCTCTTTCTTTCTCTCTCTACTTGACTTGTGTTTGTTTTATCCACACATTTACAAAATATTTTCAATGTCAATGTATTGGACATTACTCAAGCTCAACTTTAGCATATAATCATGATATGAATCTTAAATCCGTTGTTCGTCCGTGTGTACACATAGAAAAAGTGTGAAAGGAATTGCAGTGGAAACGAATAGATGACACATGTATAGCATTCATTTTTTTGGTAAAACAAAAACCGTGAAGGGAAAAGACATTCAATAAAATTGCAAAAGTTGAAAACAACGTTTCTCGAAGAGACATTAAAATCAAGCAAGAAAAAAGAAGACGAAGAAGAAGAAGAAGAAGAAGAAGAAAGAAAAGTTGAAGGAGAAGATAAAATATGGAGACTTTTGTATTAATACCAGAGCAACTGTCTTTACAGTTGTCTGGTAAGGAGAGTTTGCAAGTAGTGACAAATCAGACGGTGCCGCGAGGATTTAGATTCTCACCATTTCAGGTAACCCAAAAAAAAGTAATGATGATGTGTCGTTTGCAGTTTGATTGTACTATTGATTGCAATCAAACTTGTCATTGATTCTATAACCGAAATCGTACTACAAGTCAAAGCTATATACTCCTTATTTTTGAACTTAACAGACGATATGCTATGATATATATATTTCAGGGTACACTCAGAACTGATGCTAAATTGAGTCCAGCCCTTTTGCATCGAGGTATATACAATACTGATTGATTGAATATAGTGAATATAGTATTGACTTTTTTCTCGTAATGAAATGAAATATTGAGTGTTGTTTGTAAATTGATAATTGATAATGTTTCATATTAATATGTATAGGCATTCGGTAATGATGATTCAATAATGTTATTATAAATTCATGTATATATATAGTGCGACGTGATCGATATTATTATTGGGGTGGATTTCGAGCGGCTAGTTGGGTCAAATTTCTGAGACAAAGCCATGACCTGACTTCGGATGTGAATTTGGTGGAATTGGTACTCGGAGGTGGACAAGTGGTGTATGAAGTTCGACGACCAATTGAATCCTGGGAAGAATTGGTCCTCTTCTCACCAGAACCACCCGTCAGTCTTGCCAAAGCTTTAAAGGAAGCCATTTTTGAACAAACGATGAGAGCTCTAATGCTCGAAGTCCCATTGGATCTCTCTACATCTCTTTTTGTGGTAAGTCTCAATAACTTTTCCAATACACGTACTAGTAAATATCCCAAGTACATTCTCTCATAGCCAATCCCTATATAAATATAAATATAAATATATCACTCACATTTCATGGTCATTCTACCGCTTTTTAATGAAACAAAGTAAAGATTGTCTAAATATATACGGATAAGAATGTCATAATACTAAATCCTCACATCGCATGATCAAACCTTAATGCAGAATTGTAAATAATATATACTAATATAGTAATATAGTAATATGCATCCAAAAAATGTAGATTCTACGCAGAGATATCACATTCCCATATCTATCTGTGTAGTATACGATATGTAAGAATTTTCCATAGTAGCTTTTAGATTTAGAGTTTAGAGTGTATTTTTTAATGGCATGAAAAAATATTTCAAATTAGAGTCAAGAGGTGAGAAAATGCGTAGATTTTCCATACGATTTGATTTATAGACAGATGTGACATTGATGTTTATTCCTGTTGAAAATGAAATTGAAAATGGTTTATTTGCCAGTGGATTCCCTCAATTCGTATATAGTGTTTCTCTCTCTCTCTCTCTCTCTCTTTCCTTTCTTCGTTCTCATCAGTAACTCATAAGGTCCTTTTTTATTAACTTTTCTGGTGTGAATATCAGAGTTTATCTCGTCAATTAATCCAGAAATCCAGATATAGAACATTTGAGATGGTCAAGAGGACTTATGATGTGAGTAGAGCACCAAAAAAAATGTATATCATTTGTTTTGAGTCTTTATATATTTATGTACTTATGCGTTGATAATGTTGAGGATAGGAGACGACTGAAGTGAGCAAAGAGAGAGAAGGATATTGTAATTATTATTATTTATAGGATTTCATAACTTTCTAAAATTAAATACACACTATTACTATATTTCAATGCTATCAAACTCACGTGTAGAAAAGGCGATAAGTAAGATGTATAGCCGACAGGGCTGAATTTTCGTAAATTAATTTTTACTTGATCTTTTTTGATCTGACTTTTCAGACATTAAAAGAAGTTTTATTCATTTTGATCCCCATTTTATTGGTTATCACTCAGAGAGAGAGAGAGAGAGAGAAAAGGATCTACATTTGTATTTAGTCTGCACATAATTATTGACAGTAGTGTGATTATGTTCAAAAACGTTTTATTATAACTTATACTATTTAGTTGTATTGTAAATATGACTTTGAGTGTGTCGTACTATGAATTTTCAAGGTTACTTTACTTTAATTGTGATTGTAATGTGATGTAATTGTGAGTAATGGAAAGTAACATGCTCACAATCTGTATTTTCTTGTGTACGTACTTCATTATTCTAATTAGCCTATTCCGTATAGACACGAATACAAATACAAATCCACTGTACTGTAGGTATTATACATTGTTTTATGGACTGTGTGCAAGTTCAATGATGATGAACATTTTTTTTCAAACAGGTTTCTTCCCCAGTTTTTGATGAATATTATATATCTTTGTCTTTGATTAAGCGATCCACTTTTCCTTTACCAAATTGTCATGTCGTTCCCCGTTTGAGTCGACAATTCATTTACACACACACACAAACGCAAATCACACAAAATTATTTCCGAATAATCGTTTCCTAATTACTCACAACTTGTTCCTTGTAATTATGAAAGATTGACTTTGACAAAGTTTCATTTCTTTCAAATGTTATACAGAGAGAAAGAGAGAGAAGGAAAAGGAAACAGAGAGACAACGGCGACTCCTTCTTCTTTATTAGTTCTTGCACAAGTTTCCATTTTCAGTTTTTTTTTACCTTTTCAAAGTGTGTAAATTATATACATATATTACAAATAGTCGTCCCATATTTGTATATTACATGATATCCTTTGAAAGATTAAGACTAGAAGCTAAATCAATATTGAATGGCATGAAAAAGATGACAGATCTACATATTTTTAGTACACTAAATAGAAAAGTTTTTCAATGGAGAATTTCATTTATCTGCAGGTAGTTGAGTTTTTTTTCGTATGGGTTTGTTTTGTGTGTGTGTGTAAATTGAAAATTTGCTGGTAATTATGATTTGCCGTGTAATTCATCATTTTCACAGTTAAACTAGGGTAACTGATTTTTTTTCTTCTCCTTTTCTCTTTGCTCAAGTGAAGAGACCCCAACTATCTGTTTCCTTACACCTTTTAATAGGATGATTACTCAGGGCTTGGAGAGTTTGAATGTTGCATGTTGACGGGGCATTTATATAAAGTGTGTTGTGGAGTTTGTTCGAGTTGCCAGCACGAAGACGAAATAGACCAACTGGAACTGAATAATACGGTTCAACAGTTCAACGAGCATAACCAAAGGGTATATTATGGAATAGAATAGGACACACAAAAACAATCTATATGTATAAGATACACTCCATCATGTATCATGTGTATATATATCTGTACATCATAGATATCATATGTATTACGTAGGTACAAACACTGTAGCATGTGTATCTGTATCTATATCTGGTCAAATATATAGACAAGCACCTGTTGTTGACTTTCTTTTTAAAATATATATTTATATACTCTGAACACCACCACTGAATTTATGTGTGAAATATTATATAAAAATTTAGAAGATGTATATTCCTTCATATATAATAATAATATATTAAATATGTGTTATTCATTAAACATTATTTCTCTTCTCTTTTTTTTTGTTGTCCTTTTTCAATATAGCCAAATAGTTCGGATGGAGAATCTGATGAATGCTCCATTTCGCCCCCAATATTAGCTACCTCTGTAAAGTCTTCCAAGAGATCTCGATCTCTATTGCCTTGCAGCGTCTGTGCCAAAGCCTTTGATAGACCCTCACTTCTCAAACGACACATGCGAACTCATACAGGTAAGATTCAAACATAAATATTAAATATTAAATAGGTATATATAATTCCCTACTACATGTATTTACTCACATGTAGTGTAGTAAAAAAAATACACTTGCTAAGTACTCATGATGGAGTTTGTATATAGTAAAACAGTACAGGACACACTACATAAAAATTAAAATATATAGCTCAGCTCACAGCTTCTCATCATTAATCATTTCATTATGTTATGTATACTCTCCTCTCTCTAAAAAGTTTATTTTCTTTTTACTCATCATCATCAACATCATCATCCTCTCATTATTACCATCATCATCCCCCCCTCTCTTCCTTATCTTTATCACACACCTTATGAGAAACTCAGTTTCAAAATAGCTCCACACAGTCAAATTGTATGAAGAAGCCTTCCATCTCTTCCTCTCTCTCCCTTAAATGCTCTCGTGATTTGTGATATGGAGCTACTCTCTCTGTATATGTTTTATTTTGATTGTCCCAGACCTCCTTCAGAAGAGTGAGAGAGAGAGAGAGAGAGAGAGACGACGAATGTGTATTGTTTTGTTTTTTTCCCCTTTATTTCCCCTTCTGATCATCATCATCCCCATCCCTTTTACCATCTCTTTTTAAGAAGCTCACGGACACTCACACTTACACAAGTCCTCATTTTCATGAATGAATAATAGCTCACCATTGTGCTTTTTTTGTATATGTCCGTAGGTGAAAAACCGCACGAGTGCGACGTCTGCGGCAAAGGTAAGTCCAATCACTGGATGTTTAAGTTGGTCTTGGTCACTTAACTACCGTCATTTTGAGTTTTGAGTGTAATTGTGTAATTTACAAGAGTTTTCATTTATTTCGTGTGTATGTGTTTATAGGATTCAGCACGTCCTCATCTCTCAATACACACAGACGCATTCATTCCGGAGAGAAACCACACGAATGTCCCACGTGCGGGAAACGTTTCACGGCCTCCTCAAATCTTTATTATCATAGAATGACACACATCAAGGCAAGTTTCCCATTCATTTTTTTAGTAATTTAGTCGTTAATACTATTCGTAAAATCCATTCAATCTTGCTAGTTTTAGTCGTTTATATGTACTTGATTTTTCCTCTCGTCTCATTGTTAGTCATTCTTTCACCCGCCTCTCTCTTTCGTAACCAACACACTCCGAAAGCTTGTACGTATCTATTTATGTACCTTTTTTCATGTGACGAAAGTCATTCCGATGCTCTTTTTCTTTTTGGTTGTTGGGCCTTTCACTAAATTATATATCTTATAATAGAGATGATGAATAGTCATTAGGTGGGATTGTCGTGTAAGTCGTATTGTTAGTTGTCGCTCGCGTGGAGGTCTTTGAATAATCATTTTGTGTATCTTCTTCACGTTATACAAAACTTGTGTGTGCCTCTCCCTTTCTTTCTTTCTTTCTTTTTCTCTCTCTCTCTCTCTCTCTTCCTTTCTTATTTACTTACTCACTTTCAGCAGACAAAAGGAGCAGCGTATCTTTCACAAGTCTATATACGTATACTTTTTACTGTAATGCATAGGTACATCTCAACATCTTTTATCTCTATATCCGTCTCAAGTATCTTTTTGCTCCTCTTGCCATTGTTTCCTCTAATCTCTAATCGCATGAGGAGAAGAAGAAGACGAGGAAGAAGAAAATTTGGCAGAAAAATAATGCATTGTATATATACATAGGTTAGTAGTTTATGTACGATATATATGTATATATAGTCATCGAGTGAGGAAAAGTAGAACACATTTCCTCTTTCAGTCTTTATAGACATGTGCCACGATGAAAGAAAGTACAGATGCAGTGCAGCAGAGAGACTATCAACTATCACATATTAGTCTGTGTGTTGTGCACATGTCATGGAGCTTGATGGAAAATGGAATGGGGAAAAAAAGCCTATAGGAAATGATAGTAGTTTTATATGTTTGCACTGTCTGGTTTCTCTACCAGGAGGATGAATATATTTAAAAATGATGGTGGAAATGTTACGTGATGATGATGTGATATACATGTGTGTGTGTGTGTGTGCGTATATATATGTACATGTGTTAAAGGTTGTTCTTGTTAGTTGTCCAGTGAGAGAGAGAGAGAAACGTCTTGTGTATGTTTTGTAGGTTGAGGAGTCAAAGTTGAACATGATGCAGAGTAGGACTTGCGAGTTTAGGAGTTTAGGTAGACATGGTCCGGTAGACGTGGTTGTCGTCTACCTCTCTCTCTCTCTCTCTCTCTCTCAGAGTACATATGGATATTTCTTGAAACCACTCGTCATTTCTAGCTTTTGGCTCCTTTACTCTTTACTCTTTTGACCATCAAACACACACACACGTGAAATATATTAATGTATAATAATAATAATGCTACTTGTACACACACACACACACACACAAACATATAGTCCTTTGAGCAAGCAAAAAGGTAGAGTGGCAAAGGCGAAGACGAGGTAATACAACTATAGAGTCTCTCTCTCTGATGTTTTAGATAAGAATCAAAGCCTCGAGGTGAAAAAATGAGAGAAAAACCGGTAAGTTAATAATCCATCAAAAACTGAGAAGGAGCGCAAGGAGATAGGAGAGAGAGAGAGAGAGAGAGAGAGAGAGAGAGAGAGAGAGAGAGAACATATTATACATAGTAAATGCAATGCGAGTGTTAGAGAGTGAGATCGAGGGAAAAAAGCTATCCAACGAATCTTCCATCTGTTACCTTTATAAAAGATCTAGTTTTTGACTTGGCTACTGTACTGGTCCTGAATTTGAAACTAGTTTTTTTTTATAATTTCGTTTCTTCGGGGTGATCTATTTTGTATGCTGCTTGTTGGTGATCGCTGAGTCTAAGGATCGAGTAGAGTCCAGATACCTGTACACAAGTACACATACCATTTTATGTTTATTGTATATGTACATATTACATATGCAATATGCATGCATGTAGTGTAGTTTATGTATAGGAATTGAAAATTTGTATATTCAACGTCAACCTGTACACAACACTTTACACACACACACACACACATGCGGATGATGCGTACATAATATATATTATACGATATATTATACAGATACAGATACTTCTCCAAGTCGTTCCTTCTTTTTTTTTTATTATCATTATTCTCTCAAACTCAAAACTCAACTCGGCTATAGTATTTTCTATTATTTTGTTAACCATGTGGTTGCTGGTAACTCGTTACTGTGGTTGCGTGTATTGATATTATATTAGTGTATTAGCAGAGGCTACCCGCCACTCAAGATGCCAATTCCTTTCCACCACATACAAAAAAAAAGTCTATATAAAATAACCTACTGTTCATATATTTTACTTTTGGTTTTGGTAGCTATATACTTTACTTTTGAAAACACTCTCATTGAGTGTATGTTCTCAATTTATAAAATGCAAGGGACTTCAGCTTTTTACGATATATTCAGTATACATAATACATAAGCAATGAATAAACATAAACATTTCCTCATGATCTTTCCATCAATAAATAAATGTTACTCTTTTATTCTGTAAGACTTGTAGGATTTAGGATTTCATATACATATTAGTCATATATTACATACTGCAACGGACAGACAGACTTTTTGCAAAATATTGTTATTGGTATCTGAATCAGGATGATCCAAAACTCAAATTAATTTTTCCCGTTTGCCATGCCGTGCAAACTGCAAAGTGAGGAAGAAGGAAAGCCAAAGCGTTTTTGTCTTGTTTCTCATATTTACCTACAGACACTCTTATCATATTCATGTTTTAGTTTAGCGTTTAGCAGTATAATAATATCTCTATAGTCTTACTAACTATACTACTAACTATACTACAATAGATAACAAATATCGATAGGAGGCTAAACTGCTGTTGCTGTTGTTTTCTCTCAGTTTTCCTTCCACCTCACCAACAACTTGGTATATACACATTTACTTTAAGTTAAGTAAAGTTTAAGGAGCTCCTAACCACAGCTAAATTTTTTTAACTTTCCTCTTACCAACTCTCGGCTCTCAAATCGTCCATCATCGCACTGCATAAAGTATCCGTAATTTATATGTACACACACATATGGATATGTATTTATGCTCTCTTTACTCTCCACCTCAAAAACGCTTCTTGCTCTCGGACCTCTTCTTCTTCTTCTTTATATATTCTCCTTCTTTCTCCCTATCGTCTCCTTTTTCCTTTGCATATTATTATAATTTAAACAGAGCTCCTTTCGCCGTCAGCAAAGTTAGTTTACTTCTTACTGATGTTACACACGCTCACGCTCCCATCTTTCTCTTTCTCTCTCTCTCTCTCTCTCTCTCTCTCTCTCTGTACTGGAAATTGTAAAACTATCTACGGATTCATGGATTTTTTTTATGTCAGAAAAAATGCATCTGAGAATCATGCGTATATATTACTATATATATTTGTGGACTTTATTATATATCAGGATCAGAGAGAGATGTGGATAATATTTTACACTTTTATACATTTTATTATATTATATTTTATTGTCCGTATATATACAGATAGTTTCTCCTCTTCTCGCATATATATATACTTTATATTTGTAATCCGCTTGTTTCTCCAATTGCAATGTACATTGAGCTACATACCGTCGTTCAAGCTCTTCCTCTGTTTTGTATCTGTATCTGTATTATTCTGTATGTATAAGAATAAAAGTCCAGTGTTCGGATGATATAGAGATGGGAGATTGAGAAGATGATATCCATTGATAAGTTGGAAATTGATCTTTGGAGTTTGAACACACAAGCCAATACAATGTAAAAAAAAGTACAAATATACACAGAAAAAAAACTTCTAGAGTCTGTCTCTCAAGTGTACAAAAGTATAATACAAAAGAAGGCTTTTAAAAAAGTTTTCAAGATCTATAACAACAACAACAGCAACAGGGAAAAGAAGAAGAAGAAGAAGAAGAAGAAGGAAAAGGCAGAAGAAGACGACGGATCAAGATGAATTCCAGTTAAAAACTAGTTAAAAAGTTAAAAGTTAAGGAGCTGTGTGGACTCTGTGGATTGAGGATTGTGCACTCGGACTCAGACTGACTCTCACTCTCACCCAGTCACTTTGTGTGTGCATAATAATAAAATAATGCAGTTATCAAGGTAGACAGACGAGAACATGTCTGTATAGAATAAATAGTATAGAATATACAGCTTCAGCCTCATGTTTCACTTTACATCCATCTCTTTTCCCTGACAATTATATAACAAGTAGTGAGTAGATTGGGAAGTTGATAGAGACCCAAACAGACTATGTGTGTGTGTGTGTGTGTGTGATTTTGTGTGTGCTCATGAAAGGTAACAAACTTGAACAGTGTGAGTGCAAGTGAGAGTGAGAACGAGAGAGAGAGAGAGAGAGAGAGAGAAAGAGTCAGAACATTATGTGGTATTTTATGGTCTGCGAACGAATGTTAACAAAAGTCATCCCATCGGTTACTTTTAAACTGGAAAACTCATTTATGGTTCTGAGCTGTTCACTCCTCGGATCATCTCATCATCTCAACGTGTCTCCATATTCTGTCAATATTCGTATTATCTCAAAGCTATCATGACTCTGATGATTGTTCTGATTTTCATTATTTTGGTAGGTATAGATATTTTGTCTTTCCTCTTTTGTCTCGTTCATTTGTTTCTCTCTGGGTTTTGTCCCCCAAACAAAAATGCGCTGGAAGTAAGAAGTAACTACATACATACTTTACTTGCTTATTGTTATCGTATATGTAGAGTCACCATGGTATTATGGTCTAGTAGTCTAGAAACTAGTAACGGTTCAATTAAATAAGAGAATATGATCCGTACATAAGTATGTACTAGTAAGTAAGTAGGATAGGATATCTGGATCCAGATACAGTTTGAAGTTTCCCTTTCCCTGGGAAATTCTAAATAGTTGTCGGCAGTTAGTTGGTTAGTTGATTGTGAGTCAGTAGTCAGTTTGGAGTATGTTTGATTGTGTGTAAGTGTGTGTCGTAGTGAATAGCGATATGTATGGGGTGGTGTTGGAGTGAGTCGGAGTCAGTCAGTCAACTAGTAAGTTATAAAATGAACATTGTGAAGGACCGATGGGAAATAAATAAATGTTTTTCAGTGTTGGTGGTTTGGTTTGGTTTTGGTTTTGGTTTTGGTTTTTTGGTATATATCTGTCTGTAGATTGAGATTGTCCTTTGAGGAGTTGAGGAGAGAGACTTGAGAATTGAGATTCCTCTCTCATTCAAGCTTTGGACAGCTCTCGATCTTTTAACTAAAGGATTACGTCTTGTGTGATGGTTCTCTTGTTGTTGATATGTATAGTGTATAGTAGACGAAGGAAGGAAGGAAGGAGAGGAGAAGAGAAGGCCGTCTGCTTAGAACTGTCGAGCCGTTCTAGATGTAAATTGTCGATGTGTGTACGTACGTACATACGAGAAAAAGTTCTACTTTTCTCTGAGAATTCGATATGTACACTCTCACTCCCTCACTCACTCACTCTCGCGTGTGTGTAAGCGTATTGTATTAATAAGGAGAAAGGATATATTATATGATATTCAAGCCGACGTTTGTACACATGTCTAAGTATTGTGTGGTTCGATAGGAAGTTGGAGTTGGCATTTGGCATTATATGATTTGGAATTGAAGGTATATTATGAAGGCAAAAGAAGTTCTAGTCTGAAATGACGTCTAGAGCAATTCGTAATTGTCAAGTAGCTACTCCAAATAAGGGCTGGGAAATGTGTCGGTTTCCGTGACAAAACCCGAGTTTTTAAAGGCAGCTATAAGACAGAAGATAGACAGGAGGTTAGGTGGTTTTTTTTCATCTCTCTCTCTCTCTCTCTCTCTCTGTCTCACTCCAACTTGTATCATTCGTCTCAACTCAACTCGCTCTTGGTTTTTCAAGTGAACATGTAGTGTAGTGTTATTTTATAGCCGGTAGCAAGTACCGCCGGAGAGTGAGCATAACGCCTGAGTAAAGGCAGTAGTTACTTAAGGAAACCTTTTTTTTGTTCGCGTTCGCTCGTTCGTTCTCGTTTGGTTGAAGCTACAGAAGCAAGTGGTGTGTCCTGTCTTAAGGGTTTAAGGAACTCGACATTTTTATATATAGCTTGGTATTATTACCTGGTTCAGTATCTCTCTCTCTCTCTCTCTCTCTCCTTCTGTCTGTCTGTTACTGGTATTGCGTATGAATGAGGACAATGTGAAATGAGAGTGTGTGTAGATATGGATGGACCTGGGTATACAAACATGTATGTGATGGCTGTGTGTGTGTGTGTAAATCGAGGCATGCATAAGAGAGAAATGATGAAAAAAGATAGAGATAGAGAGCCCCAATTAAGAGCCGTCCCAAAAACGCGAGTTGAATCCACAATTAGGCCAATTTAATTGTGTATCTATCTGTGGTTGGACCGCCCGAGTCCGACCCGCATGTACTTTATGTAACCTGCTACTCTTTTTCAAAAAAAAAAAAAAAAAACCAAAAAAGTCTTCTAGATTTTCTTCTCCCACTTCTTCTTCTTCTTCTTTTTCTTCGACTTCGTCGACTTCTGCTCCTTCATCTATATTTTAACGTATATGCTAAACTTCTTTTGCCTTTTTCAGGCTCAGCAGCTCACATCATCGCATTACTTTACTCTCTTCTTCCAACCTGTTTCTCGCTCTCTCTCTCTCTCTCTCTTTACTTCTTTTTTTAATTTTTCATACTACATCACATATAAGATATGAAAATATAAAATATTCCATACACATTCACATGGCCCGTCTATTCTATAGGATAAGGAAAAGACTGGATATGTTCTATATATAACTATTATATTATTATTATCATTATTATTATTATTGTTATAAACTTGCACTTCTCACTTTTCTCTCTCTCTGGTTGTTGTGGTTGCGACTCTTGTGCCTTGTTTATTATATATATACTCAATATTGTACAATCTATACTGTATCTCTCGTGTATACATTTTGCTTTGCTTTTTTTTCACCCCAACAACTTGTTGCTCTTTTGATTTTTGAAGTTTACGTGCAAGAGAGCTCATCCAGCAGATGTGTGCACTGATACACACACACAATCTATTGTACATCGTATAACACTTTACACAAAGCTTAAGCTTACACACACAAAATCCATGTCCGATTCTCAGACCAACTTTTCAGTTTTGAATTTCAACATATACTGGAGAGAGAGAGAACTGAGAACGAACGAGTGGACGAGAAAAAAAAAGAGAGAGAGAGAGAGAGAGAGAAAATTAAAGTGTTGGTCGCAAATGCAGAATTGATAGAATCCAGAATCGAGAATTCAGATCCAGCATCGCCTTTGGGATCTCCCATCATCTCTTCCTTCTCTTCTCTCTCGTTTTCTCGTTCTCGTTCTCATTCTCATTCTCAAATCCGTTCCGTCTATTATATGTTTTATATTGACAGCTCATCATCATCGTCTTCAACTTCTTGAACTACATGATGACTGACAAAGAAATAGCCTCGTAGTGCATACTTAAAGATAATCACATATATAGAAAAGTAATCCTGCGTAACCCTCTCCACCGTAACGTTTATGAGGTGAAGTTCTTCTTATTCTCTTATTCTTATTCTTCTACTTCTCGCTTCTCCTCCTTTAAATCTTTTATAGTCGAATCATGGCTACATTTAATAATACGACACAGTTTGGAGAAGAAGAAGAAGAGGAGAGAAAAAAATCAAATGCTCACACGCATATATTCATTAGAGGGTAGAACTAGTAGCCAGAAGTTGTACCGTTTTTTCTAAACTACTGGGTAATTTGCCTAATTTCAATTCATTAATATTTATACCTTTGACTGATCATGCTTTTTCAACGTCTATCGCTCTTTGCTTCTCTCTCGCTCTGTCTCTGTCTCTGTCTCTATCTCCATCTCACTAGTTCCATTTCTCATCTCACGATGATATCCTTCTCTCCTCCATATTATCAATACATGTACCTTTTCATTGTTTTATCCAAAAAAAAAACAAAAAAAAAAAAAACCATTCTCCATATTTGAATACTTGAATCTTGCTAGTTATCCGTACCAGTTCCCTTCATAACTTCAACTAACAATGAGAAATTTCATCATTAGTCGTATCGTTAGTAATACAGATATAGTCAAGTCATAGTCTGTACACACACATCAGAAATCCCAAATTTGCATTTGTTATTTCAAGAATATTTTATTTAATTTGTTCATTTGTATATGTACTTTGTTGTTTGTGTAGGAGAAACCCCATAAATGTGATGTATGCGGAAAATCCTTCCCAACTCCTGGAGACCTCAAAAGCCATGGTTATGTTCATTCGGGAACTTGGCCCTTCAGATGTCCGGTAATTTTAGATTTATAGAATCCCCCAAAAAAAATTAAAAATAAACCTTGTCCTTCCAAATGTGTGAAGCATATATTATTATGTATGTATATCTTACAAAAATAAACTCATAATATCAATTCATTCATTATTGTGTGCAGGTATGTAAAAGAGGGTTTTCAAAACATACAAATCTCAAGAATCATCTCTTTTTACACACAGGTGAGAGTCTTCATATATTATTACATTTGTTCAATTTTAATCTCATTGCATAATCAAAGATGGTAAACAAACACACACATGGGAAATGGTACGATACATATTGTATCGTATCGTATTTTTGTGGATGCAAAAAAGCTAATATGGAATATATAGAAAGGAAAAAGAGCTCACAAAACAAAATGTAAATGTTAAATATACATATACGATATATAAATGGACGTAGGTGTTTTTCTAATCAGAATCAGTAAGGGAATAAGGGAAGGTGTAGAGCTCAAGGGGAACTTTCCTCTGGACACATTTACGGTTTACCATATAGAATTTCAAACTACAGATATATATATATAGTTATAGGTTATAGTTATAGTCAAATGGTCACAGATTGTTTCATCACCATCTTCCAATGAACAATATTCTGTGTGTCTGCCCAAAGACAAAAAAAATAAAATAAAATAAAGAGCTGAAAACTAATTTGACAATATATATATTTGAGAAGAACTGAGCATAATACTAATATTAGGTGATTTGTATGGATCAATTTAAAATCTATATCATAATATCTAGGCGTATGTACTGAGAACTGATTGTGAGCAGAGAGTAAGTATTCAATTCATGGTGAGCTCTATAGAGTGTAAAATAAATGACACAAATTGAATCGAATTACATTAAATGTGTGTCTCGTGGCACTGTTACTCACACTCCAATGTACATATACAATGCATATAGGTATGTAAGTTATAAATAATGTATGCGAAGACAATGATTTGTGACTGTTTGTCGTATGTGATGTGTGTTTTGTGATTGTTTTCCCTTCTCATCCCATTGATTGTATATTGGATATGTATATTTGTTTTGGATCTGTCTGTGTGTGTGTGGTTTTGGCGTGGTGTTGTGTTGTGTATACTTACTTTTAAATTACGTGTTATTTGCTTATTGAGAGGATTTGAATCAGAAATGGTATGAGAAATTCATGGAAGATTTGAGAGAGAGAGAGAGAGAGAGAGAACTGTAGCTACGACTGTGAGGTTGTCGTTAATTTATAAATTATACTAATCGTAAAAAAGTATGTGTGTGTGTGTATCCTCGGTGTAATCGTAATCGTAAGAAACTGCTTTGTATTCGTGGAGTGTGTGTGTTTGTTTGTTGGTATATTTGCGGAGGCGTCCTTTCTCAACTTGTTCATTTGAGACTTTTTCAGACTCTATATACACACTACACAAATACAAATACAGATAGATACACTCGGAGAGTCTACCAAATGACGTATATATGTTTTGTGTTTTGTTTGGGTGGTCCTAAGGAGTGATCAGCAGGAGATCCAAATCGATATTCCATAGATACCCATAATGACTCTTCAACCCATTCATCAGCTCATAGTCAGTTTCTCATCTGTCCATATATTTCAAGAGATAGTTTGTATTTGTATGTGTGTGTGTTTGTGTGTGTGTGTGTTTGAGCCGGAAATCTAATCCAATCTAAAATGTATTACTATCTCCACTTCATCTCCATATCGGATCACCTTAGACACCACAGGTAGTCCGTCCCGAGAGCTCCTACATACATCCTACATCCTTCTCTCAACTCGCATCAAGTCATACACATACACTACGCGTGTGTAAATATATACAGATATATATATATATATATATATGGAAGCTTCAATGTTCATGTATACATTGAAACTATCAACTATCATACCTACTCTGTACACTTGTAGGTATATTATTGCATTACATTATACATTACACTCACTCAACAACTCAGTCACTAAAATTCACTTTGATATTTTATATATAACCAAACAAAACAAAACAACTTATGAATTACACACACACACACACACAAAGCATCAAGGTATTACCATTGTAAAAATATAATTTTTTTTATTATCAATAAGAACAAAAAAGCTGTACGTATATATACACAAGATAAATATAAGAATTGAATTCATAAGAATCAAAAGGTCTCAAGTGACCATAAGTATGTGTAATGTGTATAGTAAAAAAGAGAATAATCAAATCAAATCAAATCAAAGTATGTGTGGCATGTCAATAGTCAATAGTGAATCCCAAATCCCCCCACAATCATATACCATCTAGATGATCTCTCTAATACATTTTAAATCATGAGCATCTCAACAAAAAAAGAACCAAGAGTTCTGTATCTACATTCAACATTCATATTCATATACGAATATGTATATGTGTAAATGCTCCTTTGGATATTTTGATATCTTGAATATTTTAGCATTGGGAAACTGAATCAAGTGTATTTATTTACAGTTGTTGTGTCTTTACGCTCTTGGAATATTTTCGCTCCATCATATTTCATATCATTTTATGTATACAGATTTTATGAGAGTGGGCAGATTTTATTGTATATTACATGTTCATAAGTACATTTCTATTAAGCATGCAAACTGTGCACTTGTGGTCATAAAACGACAGGTATCCTATCCTATCATATCATATCAAATCACAAATTTGGGCAGGCAAAAATGTTTTTGTCTATTCAGTCAAAAATATTATAATTGTTTACATTATTTATAATAAAATTATAATTCGCAATTATGTTTTAAATATACCTATATTTGTTTAAATATTACATCTACTTTTGGTATTATATGTACAAAATCTAACCATTTTTTGCATTTTCTTACTATTTTTCCCTATTCTTACTTAGTTTTTTATGTTGTTGTTTTTTGGGGGGGATTTTTTTTAGCACGCCTTTTTTTACCCAAAGTTTTTGGCATCATCCTGTTTTCATTGTCAGTAGTGAGTTGGTCGTCGGGTTGAAGTGTCTTTATTTCCTATCCACAAATGTACTTAAATGCCAAAAGTGCAGAAAAGGTGGGATATAAAATTTTGTGTGGAAAAAGAGGAAATTCTATACATATATATGTATGGAGTTATATAAGGGAAAAAACTAGATTGTTATAGATTTGCCGAATGGTTCAATTTACTAAAAACAAGTCATAAGTACATGAACAATGAGCTTTTCCAACAGCTAAACGGATAATTTTTGCGGAAAAAAAACAAGTAAAATAGGTAATTGTATGTGCAACGAGTTTCCAGTTACCCACACGTAGCATATGTGGAGCGAGAGTAAAAGAGAGAGACGGAGAGAGAGAGAGAAACTGGACGATGGAACTACTTACATTAAGAAAGAGAAAGAAAGAAAAGTTACAACTGATACTGATAAGAATAATAAGAGAGATAGAGAGAGAAGGGTGGCCATTTCAAATGAACAATGAAACTGAATGATTCCAATTTATGTTATGTTATGTTACTCTTACTAGTTACTACTACACACAGTTTTTTTGGTATTGACGACGCTAAAATGAAAATTAAAGCGGTTGGGAATATGGGGAAAAAATTGGGAAAAAGCACAACAAGAAAATAATATATTGTAGTAATACGTATACGGTATTCTAACATCATAGCTTTTTTTAGACCTTACTCGAAATTTGAGTGTGTTATATGTTGTTAAAATTTATAAAGAGAGAGAGAGAGAGAGAGAGAGAAAGAAGAAAAACGTTATGCCGGATGATATTGAGGTAATGGCTAATAAGCTCTAGGAATATGGGAAGAAGACAAGCAGTCAGTCAGTCAAGGAAAAAAAGTCGGGGGAAGAAGATTGACCGGTAGATATTGAGTTTTGTGTGTTGTTAAGTTGCACTTCTTGGCAGTTGAGTAGTTTTCCTCTTTGTGTGTCTATTATCTATTATGTGTTGCTCTACGTGTGATGTTTCGTCTCCGACTCCGTCTCCGTCGTCTTCTCTGCATACTACATGTACAGATATTTAATATAATATACAGATACATATAAATACATACGCAACTCACATTTCTTACATTGACGAGGAGGATCCTATCAAAACGAAGTACAGATATACATAGTATAGTTTGTATATGATAGTATGAACGAACGAACGAAGGAAGGAAAAGGAAAGAAAGAAAGAAAGCACCACAGCTGGGATACGGCCTTATCTTGAAATATACATAATAATAATGTAATTCACATGGTGACTAAAGTAAGTATTGTGAAGGTACACACACATGTGAGGGAGAATGAGTTACAATTCTTTCTTGGTGGTGGTTACACTTTATACAGTACGATACGATTTCTACGTGTGTGTATTAAGTGTAAAGTGTATTCGATGATAGTCTCCGTATCCGTATAAATTGATATATTATATGGTTGGTTAGTTAAGGACGCTTAATATCTTTAATATTTTTTGAGTCGAGAGAGAGAGAGAGAGAGAGAGAGAGAGAGAGAGAGAGAGAGAAAGAGAGAGAGAGAGCGCCGGACGGAACTGTCGTCTCTCTCTCTGCGTGTTGACCTGAGGCTGGCAGCCGTCGTCAACGACGTGCTCTGATGTTCCAGTCGTTAGCGTACAATTTTACACAGTATATTACTGGATTTCTCTCTCTCTACTTTTCTGTACATGTTCCTACACTTTAGTAAAAGAGAGTCAAAGGGTTCTTTTCGGTTTCCTTTCCGCGCCCTCAATCCTCAATCTTCCTCATATTTTATGTGTAGTTTTCCCATGTATTTATATTTATATAGTGTGTGTATTATCCAATATACAGTTTTTACTTAGTTTTTTGGTTAAAAAAACGTTTTATCATAAGATCATGGACTATTTCCAATGTTTTTTTCTTCTTCTTCTGTCTTTTTTTTTGTTGGTGGTAGCTTTTGGTAAATTGAACTCTATAAATTATAATGGATATGTGTATGTGCGTGTAGTTAGTAGTGAGCGTATGGTGGAGTTTTGAGAATATTTTGGTGTATGTGAGGAATCGGAAGATATGGTGACTACAGTAATGTACTTGGCTGTGACTTTTGAGATATGAGCTGACAATATATTTTATTTTTAGTGGTTGACTCTTTGACACATCCGTGGACCATGTGAGTAATTTATACTAGAAAGAGTTAACTCGGAGGAGATGGATCCATCCAATTGTGGTGGTCTAATTGACCCATTATTAACAGAGGAAAAGAGAGCAAGAGAGCGAGAAAGAGAGAGAGAGAGAGAGAAAGAGGTGTAGTGAAGAATTCCAGTAGGTTTTTTTTATCAGGGAGGATCCAATAATGTGGGATATATAATGTCAGTTTGAGAATGAAATGGACTGGCCTTGCCCATTACGAATAGTTCACCTGACTCTCCAACGACTTTGCTCAAATTCAAATAGTCCAACATAATGTACATCTGTATAATAATATGATTATTATTGTGCTCACTTGTATCCACATATTTCCTATATTGCCTACTTACTTCTACTTCTGGACTTGCTTCAAGATTCAACACACACACACACACAGACAGAAGAAAGGTAGAAAGAGAGAGAGAGAGACAGCTTTAGTGAAAAAAAAGCCAGAGCATCAGTTGGCATGCTAATGTATTATGAATATTTATAATCTCTGTCTTGTTACATTTTTTTATTTTTTTCCTTCTCTCTCTCTCTCTCTCTCTCTCTCTCTCTCTCTCGTTCTAGCTTTTCTTATCCACCTCTCTCATCCAATCCAATAATTGACTGGAAGGCTGAAAACTTTAGAAACTTTAGAAATAAAACCGGTTCCCAACATGCACGAAATCGGTAGCGCCCCTGCCCTCACCAATTCCACACTTTGCCTCAATGCTGCTGCCTCGTTTTTATTTCGCTTCTTCGTCTTCTTCTTCTTCTTTATCCTCTTGGTCTCTTGTACATAGAGAATTACTTAAAGTTGGACTTGGACTTGTTGGTTGTTCGTCTTCTTCTTCTTCCTTCTTCTTGATCTTGAACGCGGTTGTTATTAGTAGTCCTCCTTTTCCTCTTCTTCTTCTTCTTTTGCTTCATTGCTCCTGGACACTGACTTCATCTCATTTCATTGCATTAGTACTGCACTCTGCACACTGCACTGCATTTCATTCCTCATTCATTATCCGACAAAATACATAAACACCAACCAGCAACTACCAACTAGATACGCATTATAATAATAATAATAATACCAGTACGGGATATCCTTACATATAATAATAATACATACAATGAAGTATGAAGTATCTCTATACGATACATGAAGAATAAGACAAAAGCCTTCAAAAATAAAAAACAAGCAGGCAGACAGGACATAGGCAAAGTTTCTTTCATCTCTCTCACGCAACCACAAGTGTACGTATACATATAGTTAGTTTTTGTTTTGTACTTACTTAGTTTTTAGCAGAATTCAAATCCTATATCTGTATATTAAAATTTAGTTGTATTAAAACACACATATATAATATTTTTATACTTTTAAATACGAGTACTTTGCATACGATATTACATATTCATATAGAAAAGAGAAAAAGAAGCTTATTATAGCTTCTAGCCACCTTATTTTTATATTTGTATTTTATAGTTGCGGACAGCCAGAGGAAAAAGTCAGTAGTAGTAGGAAAAACTTTTGAGAAATACCAACTCACCTTGTTCCCGTTGCCACCACTTCATTTTCTTCCACCCGCGTATTGTTTATGTGGCTCTTTATGACTACTAGCTGCCTACCTTCCTCCCGGCTCTCTCTCTCTCTCTCTCCTTTTCCTTCTCTCTCTCTCTCTCTCTCTCACTCACACTCTCTCTCTATATTTATCCTATGTACATATGCTCTCATTTCATTTTCAGTTTCTTATCTCCAGGCTCAAACTGAATTTGGATTTAATCTCAAGTTGGTTTGGTTCAAGTATGTATCAAATATATGAATCCAAGGAAGTGTATATATAATATAATATTATATTATACATGTGGATTTTCTATATCGTATCATATCTTGTTTTGTTGGCTACTCTATTTTATTTAGTAGTTTATAGTAGCACCTGTACCGTCTTCCCTGTGATGTGATATCAATGTGGATTCTCAATTCTCAATTGGAATTTATGATTTGAGTTATATGGTCATGCCATTGCCTCTTCCACTTGCCTGATTCAGTGCGGCATCTCATCTCTCTCTATCTCTCTCTCTCTCTCTCTAGTTGGGGTTGTTGTTTGCTGGTTATGAGTTGTGAGCTACTCGATGCAATCGGGAGAATATGAGACGATCCAGATAGATTTTCAAGAAAGAGTGCAGAGAGAGAGGGAGAGAGAGGTGGGAAAAAGGCGAAGGTACATATATAAAGAAGGAGAAGAAGAAGGAGAAAAAATGTGGAAAGTCGGGTGCACATGAACAATATGAGTTATGAATAGCTGATGAGTTCCTATTCGTCTATTAATTAATTGAACGTCTTGAAGAGAGACTCGAGACGTGTAGTGTACATAATAAAGTTGATAGCTGATAGTGGATGGATACATTACGAGATGAGATGAAGGAATAAAAAGGAATGAGAGGGAAAGAGAGAGAGAGAGACGAGGCGAGTAAGTGAGCGAGAGGAAAAGAACAGGAATCATAATAATATTAAAGAATGGCAAAATACATGTAGATATGGGTGGATTCATGTATGAGCTATTGTGTATTTTCTATTTGCTATATTATGTGGAAAAAATCGGAGCTTTGACTTGACTTACATTTAATTGCTCCTTGGAGCGATGGAGCCTCGCCCAAGTGAAAAAATTAGTGGCATATCTGCTCTTGAATTTATTACACATGAGTCCAACTCAACCTGCTGCTGCTGTTCTGCTGCTGTTACTTCCACTTTGTAGTTTGTACTTTTGTACTGTACTGTATAGACTATATGAAAAACGAATAACAGCAACCACACAACAACAGCAGAGCCACAGCTCCTTACCATTTATTAGATTCTTTTTATGCTCAGTGCTAATCGTATAATCATATCGTTGTCTTCGTCTTGGTCTTCGTCGTCAGTCGACATTCAAGTCGTAAGCTGATCAATGATGATGATGCTCATGATGACGAAGATCAAGTAAACCAAGTTCTCTCTCTCACTCACTCTCTCTCTCTCTCTCTCGCTCTCTCATCCTGGAATCTTTGAAGATTGTTAGCAAAACATAGAGACTCGCTGACTCGCACACACAAAGAATAACCAATAACTTGAAGGAAAACCAAAGAAACGAAAAGAATTTCATACATACTCAAACACAAACAGACACAGACACACCACACAACTATATTGCAATCAAACCATTTAGATTGGCACTAAGCATTTGCCATTACCTTTCCTGTTCCATTGTTCTTTTCCTCGGATTGTTATATTATACTGATAATGCGCCGATATATCTGTATGAAATGATATACATACAGATATACAGAAACATGAGAAACACGTCAGTATTCTGTATTGACTCATATGGTGTCTGTGATATCTGGTGGATGTTGATGATAGTTGATGGTAATTTAGTGAGGGGAGACTACATCATTTATATACACATATTAGATATGCAAAGGTATGTGTTGTGATCCGAATGATCAGCAAGGAAACTCTCGCACGCAATAGACACAAAAGATGAAAGAAACAACTTGACCATTTGTATTCATTAATATTCTGGAATGAAATATAATCCAAGAACCACATTTTTAGGTAGTATTCAAAGTACAGATATTTGTTGCATATAGGTATATTATGTACTCACTCACTTGTTTCCATTTTACCTGTACTTTTAAGGTGCCTATATGCCTATATGAATTTGTATGTGTGTTTGTACTTTGTGTGTGTGTTTGTACATCCACATCCACGTCCACTTTGTTTGACGTCCTTTTGGTGTTTGGTTTGAGCATTTGCGATGTGATGTGATGGGCAAAAACAAGATCAAAACTAGAGATGAAAGATCACATAATATATTATTGAGATTGAGATTGGGTTGAAGGTAGAATAGGTGGAGGTATGTAGTATGTAGTAACATTGAAAAGGAAAATCATCTTGCATATACACAAATATATTCATACATACATATATATCGTACATAGGAATATAAGTATATTCCTATTGATATTGAATATTTTGATATTTGGTATTGGATATTGGTGACTTTTGGCTAATGTTCTTAATGGTTATCAAGTCCCTTTTGTCTGCTTGTTTTTTTACTGTCCATTCCATGTCGTGCTTTCCAATTCTATTCCATATCTCATATGGTCTACGATCTATAGTCTTCTAATCTATTGTATACAAACTGTGTAGGTACAATCTAATGTTTCCGCAAGTATATACGTAATTCATATACACACAAAAAAATGTAGAAAAACTATAGGGATTCCAGGGATTTCAGATGCATGTTAATAAAACAGACACCCAGATCAAGTCAATATCGAGAATCGATAGAGAGAGAGAGAGAGAGAGAGAGAGAGATTGAGGATAAAGAATAAAATAAAAAGAATGCGAGGTGAATGTTAACTTACAGGCTCTTTACAAGTTTTCGATAAGATATGCAGCATATAATACCGATTAGATTTTTCAGTCTACAATTTAATCCTCATCTATAAGCTCTTACTCTTCCCATGTCCATTACTTGCATATATGTATATAGATACTTTGCCGTTTTCTTCAGTTTCTCTCTCCGTCAAGTCAAGTAACTGCAGTGGATAATGAAATGACACTTTTCATTTTCTATACATAATTTGCATATGATCATCAGTCCACCAGGCTTCTTTTCCCATTCAACGGACTCTTTATAGTCACTTTTCGAGGAATACTTTGGAGTTTTTGGAGTTTTAAAAAAAATTGTTTATTCTTTTAATTTACAAAAAAACACACACACACACACACCAATTCAGCCTTCAATTAAAATGAGAATTGAAGAATTCCGACTGTAGAACTATAGAATCTCTGTATTGATAATAATATTAATTTGAGAGTTTAGACTTTATAGATGAATGCACAATACATAAAATATGTAGAGAAGATATCATAAATTTGAATAGAGACATGGTATGCAAGGAAGGAGGCAGACCGTATAAAATCAAATGAAGTAATCCAAAAACCACTTATTATTACTATTACTATTACACAACAACAACAATAATTCAAATAAATAGTTTGCAGTATACAAAAGGGTTCAAAAGCTTTTCATATGTAATGATAAAATCATAAACGTATGTCTGTACAATTTCAATTTACAAACAGATTTCTGTACATATTGGAAGTATTTGAAGCAGGGAATGAGGAAAGGAAATCAGATGGATGATGATGATGAATACTTATG
Source organism: Gisinianus flammeolus (assembly GCA_034699125.1). Classification (NCBI taxonomy): domain Eukaryota; kingdom Metazoa; phylum Arthropoda; class Collembola; order Symphypleona; family Katiannidae; genus Gisinianus; species Gisinianus flammeolus. The sequence continues at coordinate 17,360 of JAIUND010000995.1, read as the reverse complement.
GTAAAAGTCAAAAATGTGTACTGTCAAGAGAGCAATATCCGTATCTGTACGATATTATAAAACGTTTACAATTAGATGCAATATGCAATACCTACTATCTGTACAACTACACGTTAGAAGTACCTACATTTAAACTGTAACTAAAATCAAGGAGAGATTCGATTAAGTTTAACGTACATAATAAAATTATTGTTATAAGAAAGAAAAGACAATTAAAAAGTGATTTTAAAGGAAGGAAGGATATGGTATAAACATAAACACAAAATGGGCAGTCGGTATATGTACATACAGATATATACCTGAATCTATATACCTCATAGTTTTTTGTAAATGAAAATGTGGGGTTGAAATTCCTACGCAGTCCTATTAATCTTCAAGGAAAATTTAAAGCTCTTTATTCGGCCAAAAAAAAAGTCAATCATATCTAACCATTAATTGGAGATGACTTTATTGCTCTTTACTATACCAGCACCAGCAACAGCAACCAGCACATCACAATTCTCACAACCGGCTTGTCATAATACGCTACACTCTTCCCTTCTTTCTCCACGCTATAGTCTCTCTCTCTCTCTCAATACTAATCCATAATCACAAGCCTATATTGTCGATCGAATATGCATATAGGAACCAGCAGGAACGGAAAACAGACAACATAGACGGCTAGAGTACTAATAAAATCACAGTGTACATATAAAACATCCTTCATAGACTTTTCTCATCTTTTCTCCCTCTCCCTCTCTCTCTCTCTCTCTCTCTCTCTCGGTCTCTCTCCATATATTGGAATCTTTTCATGTGGAAAAAAATTAACTTGTCAATTTTTCGAAGAAATTTGTTTGCATAATCAAGGGAGCAGATGCTCATTATATTCAGTTAATACTTGGCTACCTATCATGTCAATTATCTGTATATTATCATTACCTATATAGGTTTACAGCAGGGAGAACTCATGGCTAGTTTGATATCATTTAATCGACAATATGCAGACTCCTTTATTGTTTTATGTAGGTACATACAAAAAATGTATACACGTCTATTTTGTTATATTTCATATACATATAGGAAATATAGGAAATATAGGTATATGAATGTGCTGTGTGATGTGTTGGTTTTTACTTTTTAGTGTTTTTGTGCCTTGATGTATAGGTATGAATTTGTGTATGTGTGTGCGCGTTTAACTTCATGTCATATAGCAGCATATTCTCTGGAATTTAACTTCAATAATTGCTCGGCTAGTCTTTCATACATACATGTGAATTTTCGCTAGTTACACGCACACACATACACATTCATATCAGAATAGGTAATAAGACATTAGACATTTAGAATGGTGATTGTAATCATTGGGTCAGTATTCAGCTTGATAAAGTATGTTGTGGGCATTAAATGCATGAATGACCGTGAATTTTTGACTTGTGACTTGATGTTGTCACGTGTGCAAGGCGTTTATAGTTTTTATGTGTACTCCTCAACAATCACCGACCACTATATATATATATGTTTATGTTTATGTACGTATATATTACCACTTTTTTTTAAATAAAAAAGAAAGAAATAATACTTATAATAATAATAATAAATTGGTTTTTTTACGCCAAGGCGGCAACGAGTTATGTCCGAAGAAAATGCACAATACAGTAGCCGTATGTAAATGGACAATTACGATGTATATTACAGTCATTATGTGCGGATAGATAATTACGATTTACAATTAAGAAGAATCCGATAAGTTTCTAAGTGCTTGTGTACTAACTTCTACGTAGGCATGTTCAGGTCGTGGATTTTGTAATTGTGTGTGTGTGTATTTCATAAATTGAATAGGTTAATCTCAATATATTCAAGCCCATTTAATAAGTGATACAGGATTTGTGTGTATAATAGAACACTAATCGAGGGGAAATAATAAGATTTTTTGAAGAATATTGATGTTATAATATAAATAAGTACCCTTTTGTGAAAGTTATGAATTCATTTTTACATTGTTTTTTTTGTTTGTTTGTTTGGATATTGACAGGGAATAAACCACATGCTTGCAGTGTTTGTCCGAAACGTTTTGCTCTTGCCTGTAATCTTCGAGCTCACCTAAAGACTCATCACGATGACGAGAATTTCCTCCTGGAAGAACATATGACCGATATCAAAGATGAGTCCATGACAGCCCATGACTAAATATCCTCCAAACATAATAAATAATAGTAATATATATATATACATATAGTAAACTTTTTTGTTTGTTGGTATTTTTAATATGCAAATTACAAGCGCACTCGCTACGTCGAACGTGTGTCTTTGTATTCCAAAGAAATTATATATATATATAATATAATATTAAAAGTACTATATATAATAATATATATATTTAGTACATGTAGACAAGAAATTCTCATATCAATATCAAAGGCTCACGAGTATAATAATTTGACATCAATGATGTCACTTCATGATGATATTATTATGTAAAAAGTATTTAATATATTTATATAGGAGCAGCTATATTGAGCTATATAGAATATGATAAAGTTTTCAAAAGCATTTTAATTTTGTATTTTGTATTCTGTCGTTTTGTGAAATGTAATACATGTGAAATCACATGTAAATATTTATTACTATTTCCTTTTTTTTATACACACAAACTATATATATTGTTATTTGTTGATTTGTTGTTGTTTTTGAATAATTTTACTACTACTATATGAATTTCAATGTACTCCGTCAAAAATATAGATGAAATGCAAAAAGAACCAAATTGATTGTGAAGGAACATATGGTATCGAAATTTTGTCTTCTAAACTCATGTATTTAAATACTAATTAGTAAAAATATGACTGTTATTCTCAATTAATGTAATGAAAATATATATATTACATGATGAATGAACTCGTGTACTTTATGTACATAGCTATATACACATTATAATCATTATTCACAGTGTATATTCGAGCACTGCTCATTTTTAACTGTAACCCATTTCAAATACTCACTAAAAACTAATCACTGTATTTTATAGCAGCACTGCTAAATTATGAATTTCCATACAGTTTTTTTTTTGTTGTAAACCAGTGCTTTGACGTTCAACGTGTAAAGTAGAAATTGTAAGTATTATTTCTATAGGTGTATTTAATTAGTTTAAACTATATATGAGATTCTAGGTTCAGCCAAATTATTTACACATAAATACTTAATGATAATTAATAATGATAATAATAATAATGTTATTATAGAATATATTTATAAAATACTAGATATGTACATATTCCAAGGGACTTGCTTCACATGACTTCAAGTTACTGCTAGACTGTAAATATTCAACTGTTCATTACTTACATATAAGCAGTTTTGTTGTTGTTTTAATTATCTAATTGCTTAAATTAGACTTACTTTCGTTAGTCATTTAGGGAGAGTCATCACAACACTGTGTAGAAATTAAATAACTCACATTCATTTTTTTTTCGAATTATTTATACATACAACCAAAATGCACATTTATATTTGGTTACTTATAAATATGTACGATCAAAAAAATCAAAACGCCTTTAAGTTCGTCTTTAAATATAGTAGAGTGATGATGATGATGGTAATAATTATTATTATTGTTATTATTACTATGAAAAAAAGACGACAATGAAGTGTAAAATGTATTATTATAGTTAATCTCAGATTGTATATATATACGGATGATCGGAGAGAAACGTTTAGTATGAAATCTAGCTTTAATTATGAACAAGCCATATAAAGAACGTGAATTTCAATTCTATATTGTATAGAGTTATCATTCCAAATAAACTGATATTAAATTGCTCATCAATAATAATAATAATGATTATTAATAATATAATAATATATATTTTAAGTCTTCCTACATAAATGTAATGTGTAGCTAGTGAGTATAGCTTAGTTTGTTAATTAAAGTATTATTTAAAAATTACATTAAACTTAATAATCGTATAGATGTAGAGTCTTCCATGCTCAATCCGTTAATGATATATATAAGAACAACTGAAAATATTTTGTGACTGGGGTATTTTTTAAATGTCACTTGATACAGTAAATGCGTACTATACATGCATGTTTAATTTTTTTTAAAAAAATAAATATTTATAACCATTTAATTAGTGGAACTGGTACATTGGTTCAGTTGTTTTTTTGTTAAATTGCTTTCAAATTGTTAAATGAAAAAGGATGAAAAAATTCTTATTGTATTTTACTGACATGAAATGTACAAATTATTTTTACTTGCTTATACCTACAAAAAATATGAGATACTGAGAGCGACGAGCTACAAATTAAGTTTTTTTTTTTGGCTTTCAATAATGAAAAGAAAAACAAACACATGAAAATAAATTATACCTAGATATACTCCAAAATGATGACAATAATATATATCCATACTTGGTCATAGGTATACATATAATTGTTGCGCCATGCCAGAAACTAAATCAAAAGTACTGATGACACACACAATTGTATTATAGCTTTGAGAGATTTCCTGAACAAACTCAAATGAAACGTAAAAAAATAACCTGACATGATGCCTTCCAATTTACTCGTAATATATACAAGTATAATATATGTAACATGATGTAATTGTACATGCTAACAATTATACATATATATTTTACAAAAGCCAAATACATTTAAACTTTAATTATTATCAACATATGATTACTTGATGTCTTCCAATGCGTATGTACTAGTTTTTTTTAAAAAGCGAAATCATAAAAATGTAAAATCCTTTAGAATATGTTATAGACAGATGGACACTTCATGTAGGTATTTATATGGAGGAGTAACTCTAAAAGAAGCATGTATTAGTATTATAAAACTGATATTAAAATTTTTTAAGATGCATTTCCAGAAAATAAAACAAACTTTAGTGAAAGTTACTTGAATTCTATATGTGAATCCTTTATTTATTTATCATCATGCAATTTCATTGAACAAGTGCTATGTATACCTATTATTTTCCGCAGTTCCAAATCAATCAGTGAAGAAATGTACTCACGTGTTTGACGGCAGAGAGAATGGAGAAAGTCCATCCATGTTATTTTCCCTTTCACACACTCAAAAAAACTCAAAAGTAATATGACCATTGGAAGGACGTGAATTGTGCGAGGCAGATGTGTTCGAATGTAATCATCGTGACATAAAACTAAACGTGTATTGAATCCATACTATGTTTTATTGATTGTATTTTAGTATTTAGTATTGATGCCTTGAATAAAAAGCCTATACATATTATGTGACTTATCGTATGCTGGGATATTAATACAGAAAGGCACATGGCAGTTCATTGTACTCATTCGTGAGGATAAAGACTGCGATTAAAATGCCGGTTAAAAGCAGGAGAGGGAGTATTTTAAAATGTGGACGTTTTGCGCACCAAGAGTGGAAATCTTTAATAAATAGAGATAGTTCATGAAGTGTGCAACGGTCAACTTTTTTTCATTAATAATTAATTTTGAATAAAACAAATATATTGAGTTAATAAATACGTGATATTTAAGTTTGTCTAGTTGAAATATTACAGTTGTATACTCCATAATGGTTTGGTCACTTTTAACAAAAACTTCCTATCAGCCAGCAAGACAGCAATTTTCTACATCCACTTCCAACAACGATAATAATAATTTGAATTTAACACCAGCTCTGGTCACAGAAAATCGTTTACAGGAAGACATACTAAAATTACGATTATATCCAAGCTCAACAAGTGCATTTGGAGGTCACTATCAACATAGTAAAGAACCTCTAGATTCTGTGTAAGTTTCATTTATTGCACACAAGCAGGAAAATATATTATGAAAAAAATTATAACTCGAGATGGAGGGAAATGTTTGTTTTGATTGTATATATGTATAATATACAAAAATACAAACATACTTGATTAATTAAAACTATAAGTTTTGGTTTGTAACTAACTACTTGATTATAATTGTTATTGTTTGTAAAAACACCATTCATGGACTTATATAGTGAATAATTTAATTTCTTTATTTAGAACATTGTCGTCTGTGACGAGTCCTGGCTTCACATCAAGATTGGCTCAACGCACACAGCAAAGTCATAATTATCCTCTACACGGAAGCCATTCACCTCCTATTTCTTCGCCTTTTAATCTCTCTGGTTATGGGAGCAATCAATATCAATTAGGTCAATTACCAGCTGCATCATGGAAACAGCATCAGTCCAAACAGAAACCACCTCCTTCATTTCCAACTCCTGTTCATACAGGGAGATTTTCATTGATAAGGAAAAAGAAGCGATATGTAGCAGATCCTGGGACCACTTTTGTTCATATCACTCCAGCTGTCGATGTCGTGAAAACAACTACAAATGGGACATCTCATTTATCTAAAGATACTGGGACTTTTGATGGATCCCGTCCTTCTACGGGTCGTGACTTGAATAATGGTTCTATTGTGCATGGAATGGGTGGTTATCTGTCCAACATTAGTAATCGAATACAGAAAATTTGGTCAACCTCTCCGCCAGAGTATTCTCCGGATACAAGTAGAAATGATAATCAAATTTCATTGGATGGATCGCGTCATGACACCCCATATCCTCTTAGTATTAGAGTTACTAGTAGAAAAAGGTAATTAAAATGTTTTAATATTTGTGTGCACTAACTTTACTTGATAATAATGAAATCACATCTTTTCTTTTTCTGAATGATATTTAAAATATCATAGTTCATTAGAATATTTAACATACTCCAAGTGGTCAAAAAATACATACCCCAAATTAATTTACTGACTTTTTGTTTTTTTTATACACGAAATTCTAGGAATCGCTTGCCTGATGAAACACTTGATTTGAATATAAGTAGCTGTCCGATGCCCAATCAACAACAACAACAAGAAATTAATTCTTTAAAACGAAACCCAAAGAAGCCCAAATATATTCAAAATTCAGATGATTCAAATTTTCTAAATAGAAATTCGGCAAATGCCATCATTTTACCAACTTCAAAGCTACACCAAGAAGAATCCATCTTGGAAAAGATGAGTCAAACAGAGAAAAGATTTCTACCTAATTCTCCCATTTCTTCTACTTCTACAGCTACAGCTACAACAATCACAACATTGAATGGAAATAACAAAGGTAATGACTTGATGGAAGCTGATGATGAAACAACCAGTTCCCGAAAAAGACGTGCAACTTCTCCACTCTTAACAAGTATTGAAGAAGATGAAGATGGGAAATCTAGAGGTTTTTGTTCTTGTAATGAGTGCTACAATGAAGCTGCTGGAGTCAACAACAACGAATCAAAATCTTTACCACCAGAGGAACTCTCTAGAGAAACTTCTTGTCCATTAGTAAAAAAGGCGAAAAAAACTGTGTCTTTTAATCAAAATTTGTCTACTACGTACAGTCCGAATCATTACAATTATTTTGATACTACGAAAGAACAGGAAAGAACTGAGATATCAAAGGACAAGGAAGCTGAAAAGTTGAGTAAAACAAGGTACGACAAATCCAATCATTCTATCCCAATCGAATTAATTAAATAGCTTTAATTTTCTTAGTAATTGTTACATACATACATGTTTATAATTTACGTATGACGATTTTTCGGATTTTTCCATTACATTACTCTTACTCTATTTTTCTTTGTTGCAGAATAACTCTATTTCCTCGTCATGTTCACATGATTACGAAGGCCGCCTATGATATGGACAAAAAGCGTCGTTTGGATCGACTGAATAGAATTCTCAACGAATCATACAGAAGTAAGCTTTTATTAAATCATGTATTTACCCTGTGCCACTTGAGAAATGTCTTACAAAAACAATAAGACAATTTCTTGATATGCACAGGAAAAGTAATTTGATGAGAGTCCTTTGCTATTTCATTTATTCCATATGATAAGAGCTCCGTTTACTCTTATGTACACGCCAAAAAAATATGTACATTTTTTAATTTAGACGTATTAAAAAATATTCATACTAATATTACTAATGATTTTTCTGCATTTGTTTTCAAGGAGTTGGATCTTCCCCACCTACAAAGTCTACAGCACAGTCAAATTCATTGTCGAATTATTCTATTTCTACGATTCCTTCACCACCATCAAATTTCATAAATATTTCTATTGTGAACAATGAAAGCGATAGCGTAGACAGTAACGGTAGAAGAGATTCGTCTGCCAACGCTACATCCTCGTCCAATATTCTTAGTAAGAAAATCACAGCTCCAACTACATTTACTGAATCAAGCACAATATTTAAAGATTCTTCAAATCTTTTCGGGAGCTCTACTACGTTGACTTTCTCTTCACCTACAAGTACTCAAGTCAGTTCAGGATTAGGTATTAGCGACGAGCCAGCAAAAGATGAGAGTGTAAATAAAGTAAATTCAGTGTTAAATGTTGGAGGGATAAGTACTTTTACTACTTCACCGTCTGTGCCCATTTCTACACTTTTTAATCAAGATCAGTCAAGCAAAATAAACGGAGTTCCTACTACTAACAGTCAAATCTTTGAACCAACTCCAAATACTACTATTGGAACTAGTTCTCTGTTTACTTTTGGACAAACTGCTAGTGCTTCCGCATCAGCAACATTACCTACTACTACTAGTATTCCAACTCTAAATCAGGCTGCAAATGTCTCAGCTCCTAGTACAACCAATTCTGGCTTTTCTTTCTCTTTTGGACAAAGTAATAATAAACCCGAGACGGCCATTAGCACTACTCTGTCCACACCCTCTTCTCAAGGCATTGTAAATTCCGTAACTTCAGTTTCAACGACGCCAAAAAGTGTGTCTTCTGTAACAACAACTAGCCCATTGACTTTGTCATCATCCTTTGGACAACAAGATACTAATGTGAAAATTGCAAGTTTATTTGGACAGGGAAATGCTGGCGGAGGAAATTTGGGTTTATTTGGTCAATCTAGTACGACCTCTAGTACTACTACTACTACTACAACAACACCTACTTTCGGACAGAATTCAACATCATCAACACCCACTTTTGGACAGAGTAATGCAGGATCACCATTCGGTCAAAGTAATGTGACCAGTCCTACTACTACATTCGGCCAAGGACTTGATTCGAAAGGAGCGACTAGTTTATTTAGCCAAGGAAATACGGGAACAGCAACAAATGCATTTAGTCAAGGCAGCGGGACATCTGCTTTTGGGATGGGAAACTTGGGTTCAACTCCGAATACTACATTTGGTCAAGGGACTTCTGGGACGAGTACTGGAGCTTTTGGTCAACCAGTAAGTTCTAGCACAGGTGGGCCATTCGGTCAAGGAAATAGTGGCACAACTAGTTTACTTGGTCAAGCATCTCCTCCTAAATTTGGTCAACCAAATTCTTCAGCATCAAGCCCTTTTGACCAAAGTAATCCTAACTCAACAGCAACAAATGTATTTGGACAAGGAAATTCGAATGTATCCTCATTTGGTCAAGGAAATGCTTCAACACCAAGTTCATTTGGACAAACAAGCTCTACTACCGCATCTGCCTTTGGTCAGAGTTCTCCGACAAATGCATTCGGTCAAGCAACTAGTGGAAGTCCCGTTAGATTTAATTTTGGAGGAAATACTGCTAACAAACCTCCAATATTTGGACAATCAACTCCTGCCACTAGTACTTTCCCTTCATTTGGACAACCTCAAGCTGCTCCAGGTTCTACATCAGCTGGATTCAATTTTAATAGTATGGCTACTACTCAACCCTCACAACAACTGCCTTCGTCAGTTTTTCAATTTGGACAACAGCAAGCTCAAGTTCAGAGTCAAGGTAGTTAAATTTTGTTGAATGACTCGAATGACTCGATATTTTTTACGTATACATACATATTTCCATCGTCAAACAATCATTGAACATAGAAATACTAAAATAAAAAATGTTTGTTTACAGGGGGATTTAACTTTACAGGTCAGCAGCAGCCACAACCTTTTGGTCAAGCGGATCAGTCCCAGCAACAAATGTTCACAGTGGGTTCTGCTCCGGCAAGACGACGGGTGGCTAGAGCCACTCGTCGATTTCAAAAGCCGATAAATTAAAAGATATGCCCATGGGCAGTTATTTTGATTTGTGAAGTGATAAGCCATAACTTTAATTTTTAAAAAAACTTGTATTTAATGTGTACATTCCATTTTTAATATTTGAATTATCTCGGACTGTAAGATTCTATTCTCAAATTAATTGTAAAATAATAATAATAAAATTAAAAGCATGTAACCTTTGGTTATTTAAATCTTTTCATTCTTTTAAATTTTTAATCCTTCCATTCAAAATCGAAGGTTTTTCCGCTTTATGAATTTGGTGAGGCACATGCATTCGAATGGAAGAATAGTGACATAATTACATATTTAATTAAGTGGATGCCTGGAAATGACATTATGTAACTGAGGAATGAATGTTGGGGAAATGCACTGACGAATAACAATTTTAAATGTCAACTGTTAGTTATAACGTTTTGTTATGTATATTTTTTTCCTCTTTTTGTTGTATATAGCGTGAATATAATAATAATAACCATAATAATAAATAGGTAGTTCATACATGCGGAACAGGTAATAATTTCATTGCAGAAAAAAACCCTTTGGAGTACACGAGTACAATATTGTTGTAATCATCATAATTTAACTAATAATAATGATCATTTTGTATAATGATTGATGATGATGGAGGTGGCATGATTAATTAAACATCATGTTTTCAAATTGAATATTATTATTATTAATTATTATTATGTATGTTTTTTATATTAATAATAGTAAATATTAAGTTAATATGTTTTCTTTTTCTCTTTTCATTTGTTTTAACTTAACCATTATTTATTTTCATTTTTTAACCTGTTTGCTTCCTTCTTCTGTTTTTTCGTCTTCTTTTTTTTGACCTTCTTTTTCTTTTTTAACAGGAGTGCTAAATAAATTTTGCGTCATCGCCGCCAACATTAAATCTTAACAAAGAAACAATATTAAAATAGGTAAGTTAATTCCATCACTGATACAATAGACCCATGAACAAAGTTATTATTTCAAATAATTTATTTGTAATTATCACTACCTTGCAAAAACAAACTTTGGTCCGGATTTATATCTTTACGTCTTTGAGAGTCTAAGCACCTATTTGACATGTGACAAAAAAAAATGATTCAGATTTCACACATTACAGGTACAATATTGGATACATAGTTTAATGAAGGAAAAGTTGAATTTCTATTTTAAGTTTTTTAAATATTTTTAAATAGCAATTTGTTTTGACGTACTTATCTAACAGATACTGGTATTTGCTTGTGGCTCCAGAGTCAAGCGTGTTAGGTTGAAGAGAAGCTGGTTCAGTCAGAATTACAGCTTGGCTAGTAGGGGGAGGGGGAAAGACACTTCGTCGACTGGCTGATCCAGAGCCTTGAGTGATGGATTGTTGACCGCTGGCACCATGTCTATGATGAAGAAGGCGGTCATAAGGTACAGCCGCTGCTCTTCTAACCCCAGACAGTTGAGACAAAAGCTCTGCAATTGGATCGACGGCATCACGAGCTCCAGATGGGGATAATCCACCCGAACTAAAGTGCATATTTGGTCTACGGCCTCTACCAACTCCTAAGGGACGTGACGGTTGCTGCACCCGTCGAAGACTATGACGAGCGGAGGGCACCTCATCACCTTTAAAAAATAGTGTCATACATATACCTCGTTTGTAAATTAAAACTAGAAGTTTCTAGATATTTCAAAACAAAATGTCATGGCATATTTCTCCTGATAAAGTGTCTTGCCCTGTTACGACTAAATTGATTCCATTATTCCATCTTTTGTTTTTTTTAATAATTTTGTTTTTGTATATTTACTGTCACGAGGCTGCTGACGATGCTCCAGAGCTAAATGAGATACGAAATCATCAGTCACTAGATTAGGTTCTCCTCCGGGCATTGACGCACAGATCGGACATACCTATTTGGAAAATCCATGTGATTTGTTACTTTTTTTGTAATTCAAAAATCATTCATTGATTATTAGCGTCATTTTGATTTGTTTTTCATACAATTCTTATTTCAACTTACTACTTCAGTATTGCAATTTTGATGATCCGATGTGACATGAGACTGGAGCTCCGTTTCAGTAAAGCCTAAACGTCCACATACTGGACAAGTGAGTGCATGAGCTTGATCAGACGTAGATTCACCACCGTAATAAAGTTCTAAAAAATAAATAAAGACCAATTAACAAACACTCTAAAGTACAAGTTTTTAAACGTTCAATATACACAATAAATTGCACTACTACTACTACTACAGTTAATACAGTGTATATTTTATTACCATAGTCACTACGACTTAGAATACACTGGACAGGATGATCAGACGTGTGCCTTGATGTAGCCGCTCCATTCTCAAAGCAATTGGCACAGAGGTCATAGTCATAACATCGGAGACATTTAAATCTCCTTCCTTTAAAATTACTTTTCAAACATGCATCACAACTAACTCCTTCATGACGAGACATTTTTTTAGTTATGTAAAGATTGACCTCCTTTCACTAAAATCCTAACGACGACGACGGCGATAACGTTTCCGTAATTTGTAACAATTTGAGGAAATTCGTTACAGACACCAATGCTCTACTATTAGTTCTCCTACTGCGAACTTTCTCGACGTCTGACTGCATAAAAACAAATGCATTTACTTCCGGTTTCACGTAAAAACGATGGACGAATGATCCAAAGTAAAAAAGAACGAAGGAAAGACTAAAAACAAAAACAAAAGTTAATCTTTCCCCGTGTGTGTATTTTCTCTTGTCCTTCTTCAATTCGTATTATCTGTTCAGACTTGTTTATGTTGTTTTATTTTTCGTAAACTTATATATATAACCTAAAAAAAGATAAGCTTTGGTTGTCTTGATTCTATTTTCCTGTTTGCTATAATATATCATTCACTCCTGTCCTGCTTTTGGCCTTTTATTCCCACCTATATATAGAAACAAATGAAATAAAGAACAAGGAAACATTTTAAAAACATGTATTTGTTATAGAACACACTTAAATACTACATATTTACACTATTATGTACAACATGTCAAAAGTAAAAGGGGAAAAAACCTTTGTCAAATTTGGAAAGGAGATGAGGACGAAATTCGTCCGATAATAATCATTGCAAGTACTTTTATACCTACAATCATGCCTATAGAAAAGTGAAACATTCTTTAGAAAATTGACAAAGTCAAAAGTCAACAATAACAGCCTGTCTTCATTCGTTTGTCTAAACTACGACGGTCGAGTTTTCAAATAGACTATTATGTAACTTTTCTTTCTGTCAGACAGACTGACGTCGCCGACCATATGAAAGTTAAAACATAGATATATACATAAAGAAAAGGTCGTATTCTCTAATTGAAGGCCGATGACGACTAAATAGAATATAATATATCAAATATATATACTTTTTTGGAATTTGCAATAATCATCCTGATTTTTCACCTTTCTATATTTTTGATAATATATAAATATATTATTAAACATGTATTGTACAACAAATGTTTCCTTTGATTGTTGTCGTCGTCAAAAAGAAGATATGAAAAAAGAAAAGAAAGTGCAAAATCTTTTGCAGATGTACCTACTTAAATGACGATGACGAGTACAAATGATGACGATATATTTCAAAACATCATCAAATATATGTAGATGTAGTTACATTTTTCTAATTAACGATCAGTATAAACAAAAAAAACTCACCAAAATCCTTTTGACAGGAGCCGCCGAATCTTCTTCAAATTGTATCTTCTTCGTCTTGCCTGCAGGACCTGTCCAATAATGAATAAAGCAAAATGATATGAAATGTGTGTGATGATGATTCGATTACGGAGAATTTTTTGATATAAATTTTATATTCGTGATTTTTTTTTCTTCTCTTGTCCGGGACTTTGATCAAATCTATTGTTTTTTCATCTGCCTACGATTCGATCTATTGAGAGGAAAGTACAACGTTGCCTAGGGTGAACCACCGTCGTGGACGCGCTACTCTTCAAAACCAATTCAGCCGTGGTTGAACCCATATTTTTTCTCTCTTTCGAGTCGTTCGAATTTCAGGAAAAGTTTATTAAATCAGGTAATAAAACTGTACAATTTACTTTAATTATTATTGAAATCTGTTCAAAATGAGACATTGTTGAATCCATTTATTATTTGGTTTGAGTAAACATGTTTTTTAATGTACTTTTTTGATTGTCAAATGTGTGTGTGTGTGTAGGTTTTATTATCATCCGTAAAAAAAGGAAAGCCGCATCAAAATGCAACTTTTTGTGAGAGGTCAACAACAACATGTTGTAGAAGTATCGGAAAATGATACCGTCTACCAAATTAAGGTAATTTTAGTTTTTTTCATTTATTATATATACATTATGGAATTGAATTTGATATTTGAATACGTATGTTTATTGAATAAGTAAATATTTAACGGGGGATTTTAACGTGGCATACGTGTTGTGTATAATATACGTACATGCGTAAAGTCTCCTTTAGTATCAAATCAAATATTATTATTATTTAATTATCTTAGAGAGGAAACAATTATTTTGAGCAAAAACAAGTACTCATGTTATTGTTTTCATATGGTTTGTGTGTAGGAACGTGTATCAGTGGCTGAAGGAATTCCAGTAGCCGAATTAAAATTATATGCCAATGGAGCACCTTTAAATGATGAACAATTCATTGGTGGACTGGAAACAAATGATTTGGAATTGAATGTTGGACTCCTCGGAGGTAAAGTCCATGGTTCTTTAGCTCGTGCGGGTAAAGTCAAGGGTCAAACACCCAAAGTGGAGAAGCAAGAAAAGAAGAAGAAGAAGACCGGACGGGCCAAGAGACGTTTCCAATACAATCGTCGATTTGTTAACGTTGTGCAAGGATTCGGAAGGAAACGTGGTCCAAATGCTGCACCTGCCACATAAATAAGTTTTCAAAACTACTCTGTTCTTGCTATTTTAACTGGAAATAATAATAAAAGATGTTTTCATTCACATGATTAATTACCAGTACAAGAAATAATCTTAATTTAACTTTTTTGTTTTTCATGTGTCGAGAGAATTTCTTTCAAAATCCTGAAATTACATACTAGTAGTTAAATTCCTAATGTATGACTAAATACCCTTTTCTCATAATAATAGTATTGATAAATTTTAAATGGTCATTAACTAGTTGGTGAAACAAACCAAGACTACATACTACAGTCTTGTACTTGTCATTAACATGAAATTCGAGTCAATCAAATATTCTTCAGTTTCTTCCTGCCTCCTTTTCCTTTGAATAATATTTTTCCTGTATTTGATGCAAATTCTTTGTGTATGATAAATATGCATGGCAGTGATTTGAGAATTTAAGTAGATTTGCTGTGTATATATCTGTACTTATGCATGTAGAGATTGTATGTATATAGAGTATATGTAGGACACGCATTAGCGTATGGTACGGATATTTTTTTATTCGACGACTATGAATATTTCCCGGGTATTACCGTAACTGCTGTCTCTCTCTCTATAGTACTGATTCGTACATTATGTTGTATGTATTTGTATAATATGTACATGTTGAGAAGATGTTGAGAAGACGTCTGTGTGTGAGAGTATGAAATATCTTTGAATGTGTATATTCTCTGTTGAGGAAAGGGGATGGATGTTGGTTGGGTTTGAGAAATGCACATGACTTTATTCTGAGCTTGGTTGGGCGTTAGATGTACATAAGTCGCATTTAAAGCACCAACTTCATGCGACCGGTACGTCAGTTCAAGCATCAGCATTGCAGTGGAACGACGTATCCGAAATTCGGGGGGCGCAGAAAGAACGCAGAGCCAAATGTAATAAAATTATAATAATACACACACTACATCAACGCCAGTCAACACAGTTAACCTTATATATATACATACTCCACGTCCAACAAAGAACAAAAGAACCAGACAGAATAATCAATATTGTTTTACGCATCATTTAAAATAGACAACTTTTGTTCTCACGTGCGTGTGTGTGTCTCTGTGTGTGTGTATTTGTTGTTTGTACAAGTGTGAATTTCTCAATTCCAAATCCCAGGTGAAGAAGAACACGACCGTATACGATACTATCTTTGAATGATTCTCTACACATATAGTGAAAATACAATAAAAATTTTACTTTTTTCACACGCATAAATAACTAGATAATATCACAAATCACAAATGTATATATTTTTCATCATCATTTCCTTTCTTGTTCTTTCTTAAATGCGTTTCATTTCTTCGATTGACTATAAGTACTGCTGAATTCGCGTTGTCGCGTGTATATACGGACCAATAACCAATCCTTATCTCAATTCTGTGAATTTATAAAAGAAAAATTATATACATAGTAAATATATATCTTTGGTTAATATGAATTTTAAATCGGATTCTTCAAAAGGAAGGAGTCTGTACATATACAAATCGGATGATATGAGATAGGATTCAACCATGACATGACAATATTGTTCCACACTCGTGCTTTGCTCCTATTGTCATTTTCATTGTCAACGTCCTTGTATCTTGATTTTAGTCTCTGCCTTTGTCGTGATGATAGAGATGATAAAAAAGAAAGCTGAAGAGTGTGACCAGTGATTACACGCGAAAAAAAACTCTATATAGGTTACCTATATAAGTAAGTATAATATACTTACATCTTTGCCTTCTCTCTGCTTTCTATCAGTAAATATTGTATTAAATACTATGGCTGAGCTGTGACTGACAAGTAAAGGTTTTTTGCTATGTTTTCGATATTGACCTGGAATTGACCTTACTGGTCAATTCGAGTCTCCTGAGCATGAATATGAAGGTTTTACGTGCTGATTTAATTTCTTCAAAAAGTTACAGAATTTTGAAATTTGGTTTTTGGCTTGTTTTCCCTTTAGTAAGTAAATGGGACTTTTGACAAGTGCATGCGACCGATTTTCAAAATTGTTTTTTCTACAATCAGTTTACATGACGTATACAAACAGGAAGTGACGTTTTGAAAACTTTTTACATTTTTGAAATCGGTCCACTGGTTTCAAAATTATCCTAATTTTTAAAAAAGACAAAAATGATTAAAAAGTTGGCTATTTTAATTGGCAAGGGAGAGAAGACGAAATTCGCTCTACAATGTCGAATTATTTTGGGGCAAAATAAGATTTTGTGCTCAAAATGCTTTTTTTGACATTTTGAGAGTTTTTAGGCCTTTTCTTGAAAATTTGAAATTTTTTCAAAAAGTTTAGATGAAAAATTTCGAAATTTCAAAAAACCATGGAAAAGTGTTTAAATGTCAAAAACAGCATTTTGAGTACAAAATCATATTTTGAGTACAAAATCATATTTTGAGTACAAAATCATATTTTGAGTACAAAATCATATTTTGAGTACAAAATCATA
>JAIUND010000994.1:0-45441 GCA_034699125.1 Gisinianus flammeolus | reverse complement strand
ATGACTTTACAAATAAAATGGTGGAAGAAATTAAGGCTCTGATGATGACCTAACTGAGATGGAAAACAATATTATGATTGGGCTAAATTGAAATGAACATTTTGTATTTAATTTATTGAAAATATAAAACATTAAGTAAAGAAAGAAAAGATATACAAGAATTTAATAAATTCAAGAAAATATAATGTGACTTTTACGAGCGGAAACGTTTCACATGATTTTTTAATAGTAAATACAACTATGATATTTGTCGTATGTAAATAAATAGACAATTCAAATGTGAGTAATAATAGTTACATATTTGTATAATATACTCTACGGAAGGAAGAAGGAAACAGATTTTTTTATGCAACTGTCAATATAATACTCATCATCATAATAGGACGACTGCGCGCATATGAGAGAGGCTTTGAAAGTATACAATATATGGCATGTCCAGCACGGATTGATTTCAGCTAGGGATTTTACAAACAAATGAGTCTATATATACATTTATCGTCTGCCTACGAAATGATTAAAATGACATATTTATTTAATTAATTAAATGAGCATTCTCAATATAACCATAATATTATAGAACTATACGTTTTTTTTGCACGCGAATTGCGAACAAAGAGACGCAAAATTCTAGTTGAATAATTCCTTACAGGTGTCACTTTGAGGCCATTTTCTTCCAATTTTTTTTGCTCGCGATATTGGAAGAAGAGAAAGGACGTCAGTTGAATTTTGGACATGGAGGAAGGCATACAGTATTGTTTATCGTCAAAGAAATTAAATGAAAATAAAATTGTGATCTTCGTTCGGCTGACAGATTCCTGTTTAAATCGTGTCCAGGATTTTCTCCAATTAAAGGTGAGTATATTCCAAATCGCGGTGTGATATTTGATAGTGTGAGAAATTGAATTGGATGGTGTAAGTGTGTAAATACGTATCATCATTTTGATCAATGATGATGACTATCAAAAATCCAGGCTATATGTTTTATATTATATTTTTGTTTAAAAAAGAAGTAGTATATATTCTACTTGTAATAATAAATAATTGTGAAACTCAAGTTATATATTCTATACCTATAATTGATTATGGTTTACGGATGAGAGCTGGAAAACAAATATTTTATAACTATATGAAATACTTTACCTTGATTACAGCAAAAGACTGGGCATGCAACGTTACAGTTCCTAGGGAATGAAGGGGTAAGTACTCAATTTAATCTCTAATATCTAACATAATGATAGGAATATGTCGTGGAAATTTTCTATTAGAAATTAGCTCAGTCAGATCAGTGTCTATAATAAGAAAGATGTCTTAAAAGAAATCTATCTCATAAGTTGGTATTACCAACTTGGTAATGAACTTTTTGTTTTATTATTTGACCTCAAAGTGTATAGAAATGAAAAAAAGGAAAAGAATAGAATGTAAAATTTATCCTCGTATGACTGTTTAAGCTTTATTGCGTTGAAATTATTATATTATAATCATTTGTATGAAATAGTAATAATATATAGTATTATTATTATTGCTACTGTACTATAGCATTAAGTAAAAGTAAAACAATGATTTATGTGGACATATTATAGGTTGAACGATTAGAAGAATATCGAAGGGAATATGTATTCATGTTGAGTAGCTTATTGTTCTTTGAATAGGTTGATAGATTGTAATGATTAATAGGGAGGATGATGGTGCTGGAGCAGCTGTCAGTCGTTTTGTCCTCCTTTTATTATTGCCATTATCATGGTTAGTTTTTGGTTGGTTTTATACTTAAGACGGGTTATATACTATAAATATCTTTACTTGTGTGTGGTCGAAGTTGTGCCCTTTGAATTCAAGTTTTGTAATGACAAACAATCAAAAAAAGCTAGTAGGTAAATGTGGAAAAAAAAACAAATTAGAAAATTAGAAAGAGTTCTCTCTCCACCCATGCCCCCCGTTTTGGGGTGAGTAATTTTCCAAATCGACAATGAAGCGATGTTAGCCAATTAATTACGGACTGATTTTTTCCCATACTTGTTGAAAGTTTTAATTTTGATTCTTTTGGTTTTCATATGTAAAAAATGGTGTTGAGGAGTGTATTTGTAGATTTATAACATTTGTTAAAACAACACACACAGCAGTTTCTACAACGGCGGTTTCCGTCAAACTGAAAACTTTCTGATTTTCTCCAAAATGTGCTCCGGATTTGAAAAACCCCTTTCTTTTAGTGCAGTATCTATATACTGGTATTTAGTATGTCTATCAATCTGAATTTTCTAAGGTCAAATAAAATACTATAGATTACAACATCAAAGATACGTTTGATACAAAGGTGACCGAAAAAAATGGGCCACTTGTGGGCGTTACAATGTCTACAAAACAACCACGAGGCCCATGTCTTAGGAACATGTTGTTTTGTTTACGATGGAAAAAGAACTGTAGAGGTCAAACCAAGGGCTCTAGCGAACTGACCTTCAAGTAAAAAAATATTCAGGATTTAAGTGATTTAATGATTTAAATTTAAAAAAAAAAAAAACAACGGTTTAGATCACTGAGTTTATGATTACTGAGTTAAAATAGTAACTCTTGACCTTCTCCATTTGCCAATATTGAGCCATTTTTGTTAGCAGTGTGCAATTTTAATTAAAATTAGCAGTAAGTTAATTATTATTGTGCTGGTAACAATCCAGAGCTTGAAAACCCCCTACTTATGAGAAAGAAATGTGGATTTTAGTCCCCCTTATAGTGACCGACTTTTAATTGTGACCAGTCGGCAAAAGTATTACACAATTTGAGTTGAAGAAGAACAAAGTCTTTTAGTTTCTATGAATTTTTTATGTCTATTTTTGCATTCGGATCTCTCCTGCGACAATGCCAAGTACATGAGAAATCTCAAGTTCCATATGGTTAAAATGGAATTATTATTTAAATGAGATATGAGATCCGATTGACTTCAAAATTACAATGAGACTAAATGAAAGAGACTTGAAACCATTGATCTTCCACATTATCCACATGCTTAAACTTTTATAATTGATAATAATAATTTTTTAAGCTAGCAGAAATGGCTTTGGTCAATATTGGGTGACTTTAGCCCAGCTTAACTGATAAGTCTAAGTTTAAAATTCGCCACCTTGAACAACAGAAGGGGAGAATTTCAGAAAATTTTCCCCACATACTGACTTTTTGATTGTTTTCCATAACAAAAAATTCAAAAACAAAAAGACAAATTCGACCACTCACAAAAGCAATGATTTTTTATTTTATTCAACCCATCTTAATGGCAAGTAGGTGGTATTTATTTGATATTAAAATGTCTTTGCCTGTGTATAACGTTTAGTCTTTGTATGTGTGTTTATTCCCTATGCTGTTCACTCATCTGCTATACATATAAGCTACAGCTTTGAGAGAGACTCTTCGCTTATCATGCGGTGATGATGGTTCAGCACGGCTTGAAAAGATAATTGCACTGCAATGTTAATGCTACGTACGTACGAATAGTGGAATGGAATACGTATTTACGTATACATGTACAAGTGTACATTTGACTACTTGTGTAACAACACACATGATATGGCATTTCAATGTTTTAATGTAGTTTTCACAGCTGATGGTCAATAGTAGTACGGTTTTGAATATGTCTTGAGTTTGAATACTCTGAACGAGGGATGCAGTTTGTAGGCAGCCTGATAAGGAGTTGTTCGTGTTGGTAGAATTGGATTTAGCTTGGTTAGAGCGTGAACAAGAGTGTAGTCAAAAAATGATATAAAAGTATGATAATATGCATGTATCCACATGGTATATGCACGTTTGGCATGGTTCTGTACTCTATCATTTAGCTACATACCACTACTAACTACGACTATGTATGATGATGGTGTAGTTTGCGATTTAACTTATCTATCCACGAGCACCACACAACACAAACATACGGTAGACATGTATAGTAGTGTAGAAGAGAGTATTCAAGTGAACATTTGGCGAGGATTTGTCGGCGAGATTCCGTTAGGGGAAGTTGTTGGTGGGATTGTTGCTGTGGGGAGGTGGTTTCAGTCAGGGGTATATAAGAGACGGAAAATCCTTCAGTCTTTGCCGTGGACTGGGATTGAATTCATTCCTATGCCTCTTGCCCGGCCATCCCTCTGAAAATAGACGTAAAAACTCAAACTCTTCTGCCCGCACCTCCTACTTTTTCGCCGGCCTCTATTTCTCTCTCTCTTTCTCTCTCTCTCTCTCTCTCTCTCACACACACACTTACTTTCTATCTTTCTAAATTCCTTCTCCTTCTCTCTCTCTCTATCTCTCTCTCAGTATTTACTATACCATGGTTAATAACTAACTACACACACACACACACACAATTTTTCACAAAGTATTTGCACTAGTAGTACTAGTACTAATATCATAAAATGAGTAGGTGCGTGTGTGTATACGTATAGGTTACAATATATTATGTAGCTCGTAAAGTATGTATGTAAATTTCTCTCAAGATACTTGCCTTCGTGGGCTTCATACTAATCTTATTTGTATAAGTCGTAAGACTGGTTTACTGCGCAGGAATTTGCAAAGACCACATAACTAAAGTGTGAAGAAATTTATTTTCAACAAATGGTATAGTTGGCTGGTAAATAGTTTATTATAAACGTGTACATGTGTAGGTGAGGGAATGGTACGACCAAGTAAAAGGGTTTATAAAATAATGCTAAACTATAAGGAGGTTTTACATGGGAAATCCAAATGGAAAAAGACAAACTCAACGTATTATATTATTATTTCCCCCTTGTACTTGTATTATATTCATTTTACCATACAAATGTCAAAATTTTCAAAATTTAAAAACTGACTGAATTCAGTCAGTTTTTGTTTTAAAAAAGTAAGGTAAAAAGTATAGTGAAAGAGTTTATATTTTTGATTTGAGATTCATCTTGAGACATTCGCATTCATGATGAGAGTGTATGTGTATATGACGGACAATTTTGAGCGATATCTTTGTATTTTATGACTTTTCTATTCTACTATTTGAAAGTAGATAGGCGACAGAGAAAAGAGTGTATTGTTGTAGTAATATTATTATGTATTATATACTGATAAATAATGTATTGACAAACAAAGAAGAGTATTTACAATGGTAAAGTTATTTTTACAAGGTGTGTCGAGGAAAATTGAGGAACGGGATGTTATTTATCTATATAGATAAGCGGAAGACCTTTTGCCAAGAGTTCAGTACAACTGTCTCAAAAGCAGGTATATGTATGTAGACGAGTTAAGTATAAGTTCAGGATACATTTTGAAACGGTCTTGAGTTGTCAATGAAATAGCCGAGGGCCAACAAAGGGAAAATACTATATAGGATCTATATATTATTGGAAAGTCTCTCTCTCTGTTGAAATGAAAATTTTGTGACAAAATTGTACTATTGAAAAAATAAATCTTAAAGCAGGCAGCTCACACAGTCCTTAAACGATTGTTATGATGGTGTGAAAAGATAGGGGGTTAGTCCTGTTGTGTACAAGAGTAGTAGCTGTTGTTGTTGTTGTCTTCGTTGTCGTCCTCTAGTCGTCGTTGTGGTTGTATTGTTTTGCATTTAATTGATCATCGGATTTCCCTTTTAGCTTTACAAAATGGAAGAAAACAAGAGCATATATGACAAACAATTCGAGTTGAGAGCTAAGGTGGATTGAATTGCGTCATTGTTGAATGAAAGTTTTCCATGAAAACGAGCTGAGCTCGTTATGTATGAAATTCATATAGAATATTTTTATGTGTGTGTGGAGTGGAATCGACTCGACTCAACTCGTATACATTTTATCCATCTATCTATACCAAAAGTTCCAAGTGCAGAAAGTTGATCGTAACTGCGTAAATGGTTGTTCTCGTTACTTTAGTTGTATGACCCTGACTTCTGCCTGTGCCTAATTGCTCCAAGTTATCTTTGAGTTTCTATAGATGTATTTATATATGTTATGTATATAAATGTATATTTTTTGAGTAATGTGATGAACTAGGCTCATATCTTATCTCGTTTCTACCTATGAAACAAAGCAAGTCTCTGTAATATTTTTGACAAAGGCTCTAAGCTTTGTCCGTGAATGCTCTTCTTTTGGCCTTCAGTTGTTTTTCAATGTGCAAGCTACCTAGCCAGAGCTTTTCAATATTTAACATACCATGGTCACTCTATCTATTATTTGTACTTCACCTAACCATACTATATAGTTATATACCCACACTACACAAAGTTTTAAGCATTTTGAGAATATTTTCAAGTACAATTTGTTCTAAGTATGTATATAGTATATACCAACTACTAACTACATACATATGTACAATATTATACAGCATATATACAGATATAATATTACATATAATACCATATATATATGCCATTATATGCGTATAGTTTAAATGAAAGTTTATTAACTAAAATAAATATTTTATCATCTTGAAAAGTTGTACATGTATACGTACATTTTTTCTTTCAGGTAGCCATTTTCGTGGTAATTTTATTTTACCAATCAAATGATGTATAGGTAGGTGGCCTGGAGTACACCTATATAGGGGTGTATTGTTATTATTATATAAAATGACTTTTTTATGGTTGGTATTATTATGTTTCGAATTGAAGTCTCTAATCATTATATTATAAATCATATTTTTATTATACATTACACTACAAAATAGTATGTGCATTTATACTCAGCGTCACTCTGAGCATGTGTTTTTGTTTAAATGACATTTTATCTCGTACATGCTCAATTTCAAACAATTCCATGCCATGGCCTAATCTAATTTGGTTTAAGCCTCGCATCTATTTATGAACAGGAAATTTGGATTGTGTCAAAACTCGGTTCATGGAATTTTTTTGGAGATGTTAACTTCTTGAGTAGCTGATATTTTTGTATTAATATGCTTTTGAAAAAGAAAGCGTTTACAAAAATTCAAAATAGTAGGTTCATTCTAATTAGAGAGATGATTATCATATATACTTTCTATCGAGACAATTTTTAAAGAAATCTGTCTGTGGCACCTGTAGGAATTTTTTTTTTTCAATAATTATACAGTTTTCATATGGAAATGGTCAAGTACAGGTGTTTAGGGAATGTTTTCAATAAGTCATATATGTTTTTTAATTGTTACGCTTAATACCACTTAAGTGCCGTAGGACACTTTTTTTTGTTACATTCAGGATGTGAAAATATGTAGGCTAGATGATTTGCATTGGGTGTGCATATGCATGCATGTATGTAGGAGCATATTCACTAATTTGCCTGGTTAATATTGAATTGACTTGAAGAGATCTGAAAGGATTACTTTGCAGCTAAAATCTATCTGAAAAATGTATTATAATGTAAGCATTACTAAGCAACTATGTATGCAAGTGTGTGTGTGTGTGAAATGACGTATGGGTAGACAGTAGTAGACACTAGACATATGCTCATGAAAATATTGTATAGTGGAATCTAGCAAGTGAGCGAGTGTGTGCAATTCACTATGAATGTTTCCAGGTATACTTACGTTGAAAGAGCAATTGGTGGGGAAAAAAATCTTGCCATTTGTGTACGTATGTGTATGTGTGGTAGACGTATTGAGAATATATAAGAATGACAATCCTTGAATTTGAATGCGACTCAGCTGCTCAGCTTAATTGTTGCATACTTCTATCTTGCTTCTGTCGGTAGTTGTTGCCATTATTCTTCTCTTTCTATATGACTTTACAATCGTTCCAGTGTACATAGTCAACAGTTCTACTTTGTATCATGTACATACAAACAGCCGTCATGAGCTCACGTATCTAAGTCTATCTGGCTTTAGCTCCGCACTTGGTACTACCAACTCACTAGCATTAAATCGCGCCATGAAAATGTACTTAGCATTGCATAACCCAAGTCGTCGACGACGTACAAGATAACTACGGCATATTTACTACGTATATAAGCTAGATACAGAATAAAAGTTGAAAAGATGACTATTTCAGTGCATTGTCTTCTTCATCGTACCTAGTGACGAGCGTATACGGCTTTCGGCATGTGAATATCAGTATGTGAAAACAAGAGAGAGAGAGATAGACGAGAGAAACATGAAAATATCATATTTTTTCGACAAAGTATATTTTTTACTACTTGTATTTGACGAAACGCATACATGGCTCACTGAATTCTGAATAATAATAATAATAATATAGTTAATGCGTATAAATGCGCGAAGTCATAACGAAGCAAAGTGATAACCAAAAAGGTAATTTAGAAATGCTATGCCATATTTTTTAAGAGAGAGAGAAAGATGTGATGTAAATGTAGCGCTGTGTTACTCTGCTGTGATGCTGTTGCTGTAAGTCTACAGAGTCTATGGTTAATCTGTGTCATAGAACAACAATACGAGTCCTATTTCATTGAACAGATTTGTGTCATGTCTATGCTTTTGCCTGTGTCGAGCTTTACCAATGAAAAGTTTTTATTTATTTATTTTGTAATGCGTTCTGCTTTGCTGTCTATTGATATTACATCCTGGTTGATTCATTTGAATACCAAGCTATTATAATAATTATATGTCGAACGTACGTTAAATAATGTCAGAAAAAGAATATTATGATATTAACCAATAAGT
Organism: Gisinianus flammeolus; assembly: GCA_034699125.1. NCBI lineage: Eukaryota > Metazoa > Arthropoda > Collembola > Symphypleona > Katiannidae > Gisinianus > Gisinianus flammeolus. The sequence continues at coordinate 36,864 of JAIUND010000994.1, read as the reverse complement.
TTATAAATAAATAAATCAACCATGGAGTCGCAATCAGATTGCGTGGGTTGCACATTTGCTTCAAAAGTATTTATTTATTTGAATACAGTATAATGATGCATGTAATATATTTTATAAATGTACATTCACTATCAAAACTACAAATTGCGCTGAAGTGAAATTTTACTTAGATGAGAACGGATAAAATAATTATGATCAGCTTGAAGGAAAAATCAGAAAAAAGAAAGAAGAAACAATATAATGTTCAGACAGTATTTAAAATGGATTCGTTCTTAAAATTCTACAGTGCTAATTAAATTGCGGTTTTTCATTTTTATAAATCTCAGCATAGGTCATTAGGGCGTAGTATTTATGCATAATACATAATAAAGTATATAATAGGTGAATTCTATTACTATAAATTACAATATTCATCAACTCCACACAGTATTTTTGTTCGCTCCTTGGGTTTTGGGCAAGTTTATAAATTCATATCGTATTATAGTGTAATTTAGTTTTGGTCATTATTTCATTTGGTCCTCGTTCGTTAAGTTTTGCAGTATGGTTGGGCAAGCTTGTGTAAAGCTAAATAGACTGAGTTGAATGATATAATACTTATAATTTATAGTACAGAATAGACAACTCAATGAAAGTTTTGCACACATTGCGAAAAAATCTACTGAACAATAATGGCTTGCTGGCTCAGCTGGCTGTATCTGTATTATACAGACTGTCTGCATAGTATAATACATGCGTGCATGATCGAGAAAGTTGAGTTTTTCTTTAAAGTTACTCAAAAGAGAATAATAGATTGAGTGTAATTGTGTTCGTCTGTAATGTGGAAGGATAATTTCCTATTCCAAGTAAATTGAAAATAAGGAAGGAAATCCAAAGGAGCAAAAGATATGTGGTATGCAGTAGTATGCACATATCGTGTAGACGAAAAAATATTGGACAGACGAGTGTACTCATTACATTAGCTTTTTAGGTACTTTACATTTACATTGGGTATAAGACAGGTTAGTTAAGTTTAATTGTACAGCAAGTACAGTTTTTCGCTTTGGTGGTGTGTAATACTGTCAGGTGAAGTTAACTTTGGTTCTTGGTATTTTTGCTCTGTTGATTTCATAGATTTTTGTGTCTGTACAAGATTTTGTATGAGATTCAAAGCCCATTGCTGACTTTTGTAAATATACCTCGAGAGATGTATAACAATTTGTAATACTCATGTCCTAAGTTCTGCCTTGTACATTAGTTTTATTTTAAAAACATGCTCTTCTAATATAATAAAAGTTAAAGAAGAATTAATCCTGTAATGTATAATACTACACAAGAAAGAACTCATTATTGCTTTTTTTTCTTTGGGTTTTTTGTTTGTGTGAGAGTATCACATCCACAAAAATGGAACTACAATGTGAAAGTATTACTATGGCCTCTTTGTCGTGTAAGATTTGAAGAATGTTTTAATATTTTACTAGTCAATCAATCCCGTATTTATTCATAACTCATATTGTCAGTAAAATGTTTAGAAATGTAAAAGAGCTGTAAACAAATCGAGCGGTGGAGTCTTGTTTTTTCGATTTTATTGCCATTCTAAAAACTATCAATAATATGATATATTATATCAGATATAATATGTATATAATAGGAAAAAAAATTGACAATGCATTTTGACCATGGAATCCAGGCAAATACAAATACATAGCATGTTTCAATTTTTATATAGTTTGAAAATAAAGGAAACGGAAGTATAGGTGGTCAGTTAAAAGCAAATGAATGCGCTTGTTTTTTTTGGTAAATCATGATCATGGCAAAATAGATAAAAGGCATGTAAATGCTTTCAAAAAGAGATGAATCGACGCCAACAATGTTCTTGAAAATTTTAATGATCCTCCAACAGGTACAACCTCAGTATTATTAAAAATGCAAATTTGGTCGCCGTAACAGTAAGTCGGCGAATAAATCTTTCCGAAGGCTCATGGCCTCTTATTATGTTTTACATTGGATTGTATAGGGGGAGAGTTGGAAGTTGGTAGGTAAAAGCCGAGTCTTTAAGCATGTACATTGTACATAGTCAAGCAAGACGAGTTATGTGATGTGAACAGTTAACAAGACTTGAGTCAAGCTCATTCCATATGTAGTCTGTTGAATAAACATCTTTCAAGCATTGAGAATCTAAATTTTAGATGATGAGAAAAAACCGAAGTGAGGGAGGAAAAATTGCTCGAAATGTCATTTGCCATTCTTTTATAATAAAATGAATAAACAAAAGCTTTTATTATATTTCGATAATAAAAATACGAAGTCGAGCTCATGACATAATAAATTTTGTGTTTGAATTTCAAGTGAGTTCTTTATTCAACTTTGAATGGGAAATGAGAAAAAGTTAAATGTATGTATATATATTGTAGGTTTATCAAATTTGTTTTTGGATTTCTTTTGAGCAAAGAGTTTTGAGTAAAGGGGGTGTAGAATAATAAAGATAAATAAGAGAGAAAGATTGAATGTAAATATTAAATATTGACACTTCAATGAAAAGCTATCACACTGTATTTTTCGCGGAAAATACTCGTACCAACATGTCTTTGTGTTTTTGTGAATCATATTGCTTTTAAATACTACTACGAGACACTAACCGTGTATAGAACTCTTTTCAGTGTCATTATGTGCGTACGTTCTAGATGAAATGATTGTGTCACTGAGCTGCTAAATATTAGTCTACTAATTAGTGTAAATATACATTTTAAAAAGATAATGCGTCATGTTGCGAAGAACCAAGAAAACATTTCGGGGAAGTCATGATAACGTGTGTTTGTGTGTGTTAGTGAGGTCATATATCGCTCGTCTCACATATCGCTCGTCTCACATATCGCTCGTATAGTCATCACTTCAACCTGATATCGGTTGATATGCGATATATCGCTCAAAAAATTGAATTCTATGTAGTGGAAGTTGAGAAATTTTTTCGCAAGCTGTCTCAAATAGTTTCAATACAATACTTTTCACATTAACATGACTATTTAATTTATTGCTAATCGTAAAAATCAAGTAAATTTTACGGAGAGCAAAAAAAACGACAACTTTTCGACTTTTTTTTCTCGGTTTTTTTTTTAAAAAAATGCGCGGAAACGTCGAGTTTTGCTCAATGGTTTTCCAAAATTTTCTCTTTTTATCTAGTGTAAAAGAGCGATATATCGGAGGCATATATCACTTACATCGATATCGCTCAAAAAGCCAAATATAGCACATATCGACAGCGATAACGATATGCATATGACCTCACTAGTGTGTGTGTCACTATGTGTATATTACTGTATATATATATATCTATATACATGCAAGTGTATATGTAGTATATAACAGAGATAATGTGATGAGATATTTTGTGAGAAAATAACTTTAAATGTATCAAAGAGTGAGCGTTGGAAAGATTGTAACATTGTAAGACATTAGCAGTTTATTTATTAATGAGTGGTCAAGAAAATCATCATAATAATAATATTATTTAATGACTTCAAACATGACCATGTTAGAGAGTCAAGAGGAAGTAACAGTAGAAAGAGAAATAGAACAAGAGTTTCACTACATATAAATATATTTACATACCCAAGTGCATACTTAGCAGCATTAAATTATTATAAACTCGCTATATATAATATATATATAACCTTCTTCACGAGACATACTTAAGTTTGATAATGGAGTCGCGGTAGAATGTTTGAGTGACAATTTAGGCCAATGTACAGTTACCTAAACCCAAGCATGAATATTTGCGAAATTCGGATGCGGCGGTAACTAATGCAGTGATAAAAAAATGAATCTATCATTTATGTCATACTCAGGTGTTTGTACAGACACATGTACTATAGTCTTTTAGCATTTGTTTTTAGTCGTAACTCGCTCTTGGTCACGAACAACAATTGTCTATGTTTATTGTTAGTAACAATTTGTTCCAATATAATATGTACTTAATGGGAAAACAGTGCCTTCAATTGTTTAAACCTACATTAGTATAGGTTGTGAGGAAATGACTAGCTTTATTAATTACATATTATTATTATATATTTATCGAATGGTGACTAGAAAAATATATAAAACTGTCGCTTGATTCTTTGATTTTTTTTCTCCCGACTTCTATACAGAGGAATACAAACTTTGTCTTTTTTTTGCATATTGTAACATTGTATAGTTCAGATCGCATATTTTCAATTTCATTTTAAAGAATTAAATCCAAATAAATAAAACAAAACCAAGAACAAGGAGTACGTTGACTCTCAAAATAATAATTCATGAAATTGCGATAAAATCATTTTAGAAAGAATAAATATTAATGAGTACGGAGAACTATATACAATGTCTAAACCTTGCAAATAATAGCATGCACACACATTGTAGTTTTGTAGTAGTTTTCTCAAGGTTTCTTACCTTGCTGACGTACAGTGAATATGAATACAGAGATAATATTGTGCATTCTAATTTTCAAAGTCACACACTCTCGCTCACAAATTTAAAAAGGATTGAAAACATTTTCTCCTGAATAGAACTGTTTCATTTCAGCAATATATAATACTTCTACTATACTGTACCTATACATTAAATGTCGGTACTAAAATAAATGGGATTCCCCAATGGCTTGGTATAACCCGGTAAAAGAAATTCTTTTAGTGGATATACTTGCATAATTTTGGTAAATGAACGACGGTATTGTTTGTATTTTTGAAAAAATTATACATAGGCAATATAATAGGCATGCTTACAGGAAAGGAATTAATATCATCGCAATAATGGATTCACATATAATATTTAATAACGTCAAAGCTCAAATAAATTGGATAAAATTGTCCAGGGGCTCATTGGTGGGCGTGGAATTCAAAATTCAAATTATTTCCTTTGACTTTTCCTCGACTTTGATACATTCGAAAAACAAATTACCCTTGTATTGCTTTTTTATGGTATTCTCAACAGCAATTATGCGACAATGTCATTGACAAAGATGAGAGTAATAGTTTGTAATAATGATGATGGTGATGCGGGATCATGATACCCACCAAAGTTGATAGTCGTAACTTGTTTCCTTTTGGTTTGAAACTTAAATCTCCTTGACCCGTTCAGCAGGATAGCAGGTTGCGTTCGCGAGAGGTCAATACCGTTGGTTGATGAGAGTGTGAGTGTCTGTCTGTTATAAACCTGGAGTTCAAGTTACATGCATGTTTCATACATGGAGCGTCGAACAACAAAGAAATGAGACCGATGCAACACCTCTACACAAATTCTTGATGTGAAGAAATGTATTGCATTTTTCTTTTCAGTTAATAATTTATTAAATTTAATTTCATAAGGGATACAAAGAAAGACAAGCACAAGCAGAGAGACAGGAGCATTCACGAAATAAATTATGACATTTCTCAATAATTTGTGGATAAATCTTGAATTCAAGATGCTCTTGTAACTGCTGATTTATTGTCAATTTAACATAGTGAACAATGTACACTGTATACATAGTGGTTTCCAGGAAATTACATTATTTAGCCAAGTTACCTATTATAATTATCATATTCCAGTTCTAAGGTTTTACTAAATGCTTAGTTTTGGAGGATTTAAAAATGTCACATTTATTTATTATTGAGTTCAGGATACGAACCGGTATGAAGAATGGACATGTCATTTGAACAATTAAATTTTGTATTATTTAAATGAAAATGATGTTTCTTTATTTACTAAAGTGTAGATTTTTTTCATTTATATGCAATATGCATGTATGATCAAAATCATTTAGTAGATTTGATTTTTAATTTGAAGAAGATGCAGTGTAAATAACTAAATGTGTAGACTAGTGTGTCTCGGACTGAGGAATGTATTTCGCATTTCATTATAGGGCATAACAATATCAGTCTGAAAAGAATATTTTCCATTAAAAATAATGTGCAGACATCAAGCATCAGTAGTTTCAGTAGCAGACAAGTCGATTAACCAGAAATGCTCATAAAATCGTGAGCAAGTCTCAGGAAACCACTTGAAATATGCATGTGTATGAAGAAAAATTTACTTGATAGTTGAGATGATTCGATAATGGAACTAATTCCTTTGAAAAATTTTAATGAAGAATCATTATTTCTCGTTCTTTATTAACTGATAAGGTTGAGAAATCACGATAATTTAAACACAAGCATATGATGACCGCGTGTGCGTCAGAAAAAAATTATACTGTACATTTAAATATTGTAAACAAATTGTGTACTGACTGTTTTCTATTTCCAGGATTTACTCGCACAATTATATCATACAAATATCACTAATATCAGATATATTATGATATTATATATTATATTATATACGTATTATGTATATAATGTTACGTAACTGAAAGAAGCACATCATTGATAGAATTTTAAACCAATGCATAAATAATTATTGGCGTTACTTGCCTTTATCTAAATATATAAAATTGTAGATATGTGTGCACAGTTGCATAGTAAACTCAAATAAACTGGAAGTCACAATAAGTTTTTGTCACGAAGGACTTCTCAGGGTTTCTGATCGATCAGTTTAGTCTTTGATAGACAGACACTCACTTCACCCATTTGTAGTTTACACAGTGGTACGTGCTAAACACACATATAAAGATGTATGAGTATTATGGATAGACATAATTTGCTCTCGTGTATACTATATACAGTATTTAAGGGGTATATGTTGTAGCAATGCCAAGAAATAATTAAATCAAATACTCAAATAGCAAGGCTTCGGAAGTAGAGAAAGCAAAAAATGTTCATTCATAAGACTTCTTCAAGGTAGTAATGCAAAATAAGGCATGGTATTCAGCAGAGTCTCAACAGAAACATATGTTCATAGCATATTGATGACGCAAATTTCTTACTTATTTCTCCAATCTTAATATGCGAAATAAATATTGACTCTAGAAACCGGAACTAATTTAATATTCAGAGCTGCAAGTCCAATTTTTCTCGTTCATCTTTCACAAGGCACTCAATGATATTTTGTATTTGCAGCCTCATATAGTTTTTTATGCTTGTGTAATTTGTGTATGTATGTACATCTACATGATGTATATTCCGAAACATGAGTAAATTTTTATTGAAATATAATAATAAGAAATTGAAGTAGGTAGTATACTAAATATTAATAATAATAGGCAGAAATGCTGGAAACTATGCGATAATTTTATTCTTTTACATTGAATCTCGTGTCTAAATTATGCCTCTAGTGCAAGTTGTTGATTGTACTTGAATGATTTCAGCGTAATCATAGTAAAAAAAGGAAAAATAAAATACACTTAGTAGTTCAAAGTTTCAGAGTTGAGTACATGTATGTACAACGTTACAGAAGAATGTTCTTATTTGTACACAGACGAAGAGAATGAATGTCAAATGAAATGAAAATGGACTTTCCCGTGTGCATTTATCAGTGTTTATTATCTTGGAATTTCCTACGTTAATACACTTTGAGTGGACACTTAATTGAACAGATAGATCCTTTGACAGTGCATGTTTTCTATATTTTCCAAACTACACTATTACTAGAACACAATTTAAGTCATTTATTTTTGTATTGATCCATAAAAATCATGTCTCGTAATAATAATAATAATAATAATAACAATGTAAAACGAAAGGCTGATATCCTAGAAACAAGGAGTATAAACTTTGAAAATCTCAAGTTATTTCTCTACGAGTTTTGAATGGGTCCTTTGCATAAAATATATTGTAATGGAATATTTTGCCTGGTAAATTTGCATTATTATTTAAACGCTTTAGATCTCTCTCTCTCTCTCTCTCTCTCTCTCTCTGTTTCTACTCTGACCAACGCTTGTATACCTACGTTTACCATGCCATCATTTGTGCAAGTGTAAGCAGTGTGAAGCTTGTGAAGCTCATCTCTTTCTCTAACAATAAGTCTGGTGTGTTTGTATGCAAATTATAGTGACTGGCGAGTTTGACTTTACTTTTACAGTTCATTTGCCCCAGGTTGATAAATCAAAATTACAATCTACATACACGGAGAATACGCATGCAAGCAATGTGAGTCTTTCGCCTTACCTGCCTCATCCTTTATTTTCTGGTCACGGGCTCTTTTTTTCGTCGTTTTTAGCAAATCTGAACAATTTGAGCAAATCTTTCAACAAAATATGAAAGGAGAAAAGACTTTAAAGAACTACCTATTGATTTTCCAATCGAATATTAATTGAATATAGTATATGGTGAAGTGAAAATCAAGAGAGGAGATGAGTTTGGAGATATGCATATATATAGTATATATATTATATACATTATATATTCAATATATATGTAACTTTAACGTGTAGTAATAATATAACTAGCTGAATTTACAAATGTTTATAGTTTATGTATTCCTTATACACGAGGCTGCCATACTTTCATTTATGTTGTTTCTATAACTAGCTTTAGTTGTCACTGAATTTGAGTCAATTGTTGTACAATTCTTTTTTTATAAACACAAAAAGAAACGTATGCCAACCCCATTTAGATACGGTATAGAGATATCTTAAAGTTGAAACGAAAAAGCATTTCAAAAGTCAAAACACAAAAAATATTCTGAACAATCCTACAATGTAGAAATTCTCTTGCTTTGGTAATACAAGTACTCTTTATTAATTTGGCTTAAAATAGCTCAATGTAACAACCCACTCAAATGAGAAACTATGTAGGCCTTTTTTTGGCTCCACAGTCCTGTACCTTCAGAAGATGGACGACGGCAAAAGCGGTCTCTGGGTGATCATTTTGCAAAATGAAAACGAAAAACAATTCAATATAATATTGTGTTACCTTCCACTGTGTGTGTGTATGTAACTGTGTATGCAACCTGAAACCCGAGTACATGATATGGACATGTTAGAATGAACGTATAGTATTTTCATATTTAGTGCTACACTTGTAGTATCAAAACGTAAAAGTTTTGAAATTCAGACGGCGACACGCGTATATTATGCAGGATTGTATTACAGTTTTTGGGTTAGTTTTTAATTGTACATGACTGTGTGTGTCTAAAGGTAAATTCTGAGAATTCTTTCATCACTTCTCGTCACTTGTTGCCTTTGCCAACTTGTCTGTATTAAATTCGATGTCCGTTTGCGTTGCACCAGATAATATTTTTACATTAGAAAAAAAGAACACAAGGAACAATCCATTAAATGCAACCACAATATTGCCTTGCATTTCGTCTTAAGTTGTAGGTATCTATTATATATATGAGGAAGAACTGCATACGAATGCATGAGGTTATTATAATATATATATGCTTCCATACATAGAATTGACATATTTGAACTGCATGAGAGATTGTAAAGTTTACAAGAGAAATTTCTGACTTGTAAATAGCGTGTATGCATATGGATGTACAATATAATATATTTATATGGTACACTGTCTGCCCACGTCTAAAAGTCAATGATGAAGGTATCATGAAATTTAATGTTAAGTAAAGAGTTATTGTATCGTCTATGCAAAAGAATGGGAATGTCTCCTGTATGTAGTGTAGTGTGTATGTGTATGTATTATGTGTACAGATATAGTGTGATTCCACAAATAAATAAGTGCAGATAATATCAGTTTCCATGCAATGTAAGTACTTGCGTATCAAGTGAGTGAAATGTACAGTATGAATTTTGTAGGGAAAAACAAATTTGAATATATACATACATTTTTGCATTATTTTATCTCCTTGATAGATTATTGTCAATGCCAAATGGGCCGAACCAAAAGCATTATAATTTTCTGTGTATACTCATACTTTATTGCCTCTACCTACATACTATATACTACATAGTACAGAATTCAAAAAGTTAGGTAACATAGGTATACAAACTATTTTTAAGAAAAAACATTTAAAATACAAGGCGTGTAGTGATTTCATATGTACAGAACTACAGAGTGCATAACAATGCATTTTATATAGTACTATACATAGTAATAATACTTTGTAGCACATGTAATATGTAATAATAATTGTCTGTGAGGTTTCGATAAATAATAATTTGAACGAATACAAGAATAATTGATCATGAACACTAGTATTACTATAGGGAATTATTTTGACTAATTTTTAGGAGCGCAATTGCAGAGTTGTAGGAAATATCATAAAATATGATATTTTTGGATATTTTGTTAAGGTTAGGTATGAGTTATAAATATGTGCTTATAAATTCACGTATAGGTAGTATTAGGTACTAGTAACACTGGCGTCATTTACGCTTGTTGCCTCTCTCCTTGATATGTGCCCTTAATTATCTGACTAAAAGTGTAATTCATGCATTCCTTTCAATGTGGAACTTGACAGCTTATTGTGATTACACTATATGCATTTGTAATTTTACTTATGAATTATTATTATGTATTTTTCATAATTTTTTCTATTGAAATTACTTGAAATTGATAGTAAGAAATATATGCGAAGGATGGTGAGAGCAGTGGAGGAATTTACACATTATGTATAGTAACATGTAGATTTTAATAATTTTTTGTTTTATGTTTTATTTCATCAAATTATTATACTTGTCCTTTTTGACAAAATGTAGGGAGAAACATTATTATTATTGTCCTTACAAGGAATGGCTACATGTTACAATACATTTTGGATACTTGAGATTGTCACCACGGTGACAATTCTCATGTGCACTCTTTAAAGAGTATGTACAGAGCAGGGGAAAGGTTTCCCCGTATATTTTAGTACAAAATTTTACTACTTACATTATTCGTTCAAACATAAAAATGCATCAATACCAGATACCAGCTTACTAGCTCCGCCTTGTCAAAAGAAATGCATAAAGAGGGAATTTTTATGTTTCATATTACAATATGAAATGATTACACTTATACATTCAAGCAATAGTAGTTGCCCTTCAGTCAGTTTTTTTGAAAGCGCAAGTGTGATCGTGTGTAATATAACGTATATCATTTGGAATTAACTATTCGCTTTGTAAATAATGCTTTGAACAGAAACTTTTATCGTATAATCATAATGAAATCAAAACTATGATTTCTACACATTTAAAAGACAAATTAAAATTAGATAATTATTTCAACGAACACCTTCATCTTGATAAATAAGTATAAAATATTTTTTCACTTTGTGGCAATGAAAAAATGCTATTGTTTGTTCCTTTTGCTGCACACTGCACAGTAATTATACAAATCTAGGTAATTTTTTAGCAAGTAAAAGAAATGGTAACTGTAGGAATTATAGCTCGTATCATTAGCATTATTATTGTTATTGTTATTTTAAAATAAAATTCATAAAATAAACTGCGGACAGTGTTTAAAAACAATTTTCGAGTTCAATTATTGTTGTTATAACGCGCCTACATAGTAAATTTCTGGGTAATTTTGTAGTTTGTTGTGATTGGGATGGGGAGGAACAGAGTCGAAGTAATCACGGTCATTAGCCAAAGAGAAAAAAAAGTATAACTATGCGTATTTGGAAGCAGGTAGACTCAAAGACAGGGCATATTTGTAATAATGTACTTAATTAGTGTAAAGGGCTCTAGTCGAGTTATGCTATAGGAAGAAGATTTTGTTAATTATACATGCTATCTTCTCTTTTAAAAAATGATTGTCAGTCGCGTCAGGAAACTTGAAGTTTATTATTTTGTTTCAGTCTCCGGTCTAGGATTAAAATGCGAATTTTTCCTCATTTGGTGTAAAATAAAAAAAACATGTGTGTGACTGAGCATGCATCTATCTATATATGCTAGAGAATATTAATTATTGCTGTTACTATATAAAGCAATTTCTTTGTGCTGTTTTTGCGACTTATTGAGTGATGAAGTTATTGTTCCAAAGAACAAAAAGCCATTTTCTGGTGCACGTATGCATACATAGGAAGATAGTTTGATGTGTTTACAATATGCAATATACTATTATATGGTGTTACGATGGTAAGTCAGAGTTTGATGGCTATGTAGGTTAGTAATAGTTATAATACAGACTGACTGTTCAACTGTGGATAAATAGTTGTCTGATTTTACACAATGGAACGGTAAAGTAAAGTAAAGTTTTATCCTCAAGAATAGAATAAGAGGAGAGTTGAGAGTATATAGTAACAGAGCCAAAGCATAATGTGTATAATAAGAAAGGAGTAGGTAGTTTTGTTTAGTGATGTGATGGTGGCTAAAAATGATTCATTTGTGTAGAAAATGTATATTATGTGCTTTGTACAATAATGTATACTGAGAGAACTGAGAGCGAGTGTGAAGAAATGAATTTAATCGTGAAAAATAGAAAGCTGTTCAATCTCTTTAAGTTGAGCTATCTGGACGGCAACGACGAAGACGATGACGACGACGCAAGCATAATGTGTAAATATAATGTAACAAACTCTGACTGTATATGCATACCTGATCCTCTTGTTGCCTTTACTCGACTATACGCTACGACAACTTGGACTTAGTATATACATACATACTACATACTGAACGAAACGCGTACCTTCCACTCTTGTTATTACAATATGTATACAGAATAATTTTATACGGCCTCCTCGTGCTCACGATTAGATTCACATGGGTCGACTGTTTTTAGATGGTTACCTGACTTATGTACTAATATAAAATTCTATGCTGAACGATAAGAAGAAAGACAAGTAAGGTTGAAAGAAGTTGAAGTGGCTGACTAGTTCGTTCGTTCGTTCGTTCACTTTCACTTTATTACTACAGATCAGTCACTCAGTCTTTTTGCACACAATCTCAAATTTTACCGTATGGTGAGCTACTGTATAGACATTCTTTTATTTCACATAGACTATTTGATTCACTTTTGTCCACTCTTATTGTCTGTAAATCTTTACACTGTAAACTTTACAGACTACTTCGTATATCATTCATGTCCACATATGTGCATACTACTGCATACCTCTGCTGTCGTCTCGTCTTACTATTTTCCTTCACGTTGGAAATCACCCAAACGATTTAGCATACAAAATTGAAGTATTTCTATTGTGGTGTCCATTTGGTAGTTTAATGCGCTAAAACAAAGTTTGCATATAAGTATTTGACATTTTCATGAAATAAAGAAGAAGACAAAAAGATATACGAAATACGAATATGTATATGCATATAAAAATATATGAATATATATGAAATATGAGTATATGCGAAATGCAATTTAGTAGCTGCTGAAGATTGTTGATGCAAAATATTCAAGTCGTACCATGTACTGCTAAAAATTGTACATGTAAGGGGCCATCCTTAAAAGTCGTCACGGTGTTTTCATAGAATTTGGTAATTTTCCATGTGTTGTGGAAATGGTTACTCTATGAAAACAGCGTGACGTCACTATTGAATGGCCCATAAGGAACTTGGTTTAGTGGAGAAACTTTGCTGTAGTCAGCTTTTTTTGTCGTCTGGTCAAATAGTTATGTAAATACATAAAATATTTTATCACATGGTCAGCTAATCAATCCTATTTCAAGCGCTAGTTCACTAGTTTAAGTGATTTTGTAGATGGATTAACATTTTTAATCCCAATAAATAGATGGCGAAATTAATTTTCCTTTGTTTTTTTTTGGTTATCACTTTTAATAGGATAACAATTGACTATACGCATAAGGAACCTTTTCTGTAGTCAACTTAAACTATATCCAAGTTTTACTGTAAACATAACATATCAAATTGAATACAAACATAGTGGTAGTAGTTGTAGTATGGTTACTATTAGTCTAAAGTCTCTTCTTTGATATAAGTTATTGGCTTTACAATGCTCTCTCCGTCTTTTTTGCCATACATAAAAATCTTTTTTTACGATTCTCTCAAAAAATTGTTTCTTAGAGCGATAAATGTATTTAACGATTGGAGTCGTTGAAAAAAAAGGTTCACGGTTTTCGTCCTTCTATTCTGTATGTTTTTTTGGCAACATAACAATTTGAGTTATAGTTTTGTAGAAAGAAATATTGTATATCAAAATTAGGTATCATGCATGAGAACTCATGCTTTTTAAGTAGACCACTACCGTTTCTAATTCAAAGTTTAGTAACACTACGAGTTGCAGTAAGAATTTATCAATAATTTGAAATGTATTGGATTTTAATTTAATCGAGATTTTTTTCCATCACCATATTTAGACTCATATGTAATATAAATGTTCAACCCAAGTTTAAGGAATTCAATTTGCATTTGAAACTTTGTAGTACACACTTCTGTGTACACAAACAGATGAAGATGTTGTATTCGATGAAACAACCATGCCCTGGCGTATATAACATTAGAGATGGATGGATACTCACAAGAGAACGTCCATGAGCTATTCAGTAGCTTAATTGCAGGACGTTCATCGTTCCTGAATGTAGTATCAATTTATAAAAATAATATTTGGTTTCCTGTGTGTTTCTGAGCCTGAGCAGAGGAGTCTTGTGGGACTTTGTGTTTGTACACTCTCTTGAATTGACCAAGTGTGTGTGTACATATGCATTATATATAAATAGGAAATACCAAGTATGTACTTATTACGTATATAAGAGGCACTATCAGGAAGTAGCGGTTTTTGCTTCATGCGCTTTGTCTTTTTTTTAGTTTACTTTAGTGGTTTTGAGCTAATTATGCTATGAAATTAAAATCAAATATCATTGGAACAAATACTGCACCCACTGTCTGTATATATATGAGTTTCAACTGCTTTGGTTTTATTTGACTATTTAGGGCAATAATACACGTAATGTTTTTTAAATTAAATGTTTATTTGTCTTTGAATCAATTCAAGGATACACGTATAAGTAACATTCTTTGGAATACCCCCAAAAAATCAAAAGTATTGTTATTATTATGGCTCGTATTATTACGGCGGATTACATGCTGTAAATGGTAAATATTTAACTATGTATACGTCATGGATACACTATTTAAATTTTTTAAATTGATGTGGTAGGATTTTTTTCTTCTGAAATTCAGTTTGTCAATAAATCTTGTACATTAACTGTTTTATTTAGATTTGTCATCAAGTACATTTAATCATTTAATGTATATAAATTTTGATTTTCTTTTCGTTTATCAAAATGCTAACTGAAAATATTGCAACACTAACGCATGTCAGCCACAAACAAAGTCAAGGTGTGTTGCGTCTTCTTCGTATGCTACATGTGTTGTGGTTGTGCAGTTTTGATTTGGAATTTTGGGATCTTTCCTCGTTAATTTTTGTAAGATTATGATGATGATGCTATAAGTCCTGGTTCGCATGTTTGAGTGTGTTGTGAGTGTGCACACGTACTTTTTACAATTCACGCCATTTGCTCTTCCGTTAGGTTTACGTTGTGTTATAAACTCTTCTTATTGTATCGTATATGTGCAAGTTACTACTACTTGCACAAATGGCTAGCAGAAGAACGTGCAACAGACAGTATATCCATGACTACGACTACAGTTTCATTCAACTCGGATTGTTTTTTTATTCCTCGTCTGTGTATCTGTCTTTCTCTCCCTCTCTCGTTTTTATGTAGATTTTTTTTATTATGGTATAGGTAGACAGTTGTATGAGTAATATAGTCAGTGTAGCTGGAGTTTGGCCAACCGTCAATGTATATGCTTTGGTAATAAAATAATGCCAATGTTGAAATGGCAATGGCCACTCCTCAAGGGAAGCCCTTGCTTGCTCAGTTTAATAATATGCAGTAGCAGTGAGAGAATGTATAATCAATTCCTCAGAGTCAACCTAGGTGTACTTTGTGTATACAGACTGTATACACGCAAGAGGCTTACGTGCATAAGTAACAGACATTATAGGTTGAGATTGGAATGAGGAACAACAATGAAAAAATATTGGTCATCCAGTCTTCGTAGTGAGAGAGAGAGGGAGAGGTGGGATAGCATAATACAAAATCCAATGAAATAAATAGCGTATTAAAAATATATAAAATACCTGATGTATTGTGTGTGAATCATGAGTCAGTGATGAAATATTTTATATTCCCCAGAGGTACATTTACCTGCCTACGTATTTACATATTTACGTTTCTTAACTTCTTGTTGACCCTTGTAATCAAATTTACCACTGGGTACATACACTTTATATTTGTACAAATATTGTCTTCTACAAGTTTTGGAATGATTTATGTTTTAAGACAATATATAGATATTATTAGATATATATATATACATTCACATTCATCTCCTCTCTGTACCTACACTACGTACCGACAGTTTGTACGGAAAATATTTTGCGGTAATACTATGGTTGAAAACGTTTTAAAATAGCTTTTTTTCTTGTTGATGTTTATTTGACTTGACCGTCAAAAGGAATTTAATTCCATTTCATACTTAGGTATTTTATTCCATTTCATACTAAGGTATTTTATTCCATTTCATACTAAGGTATTTTATTCCATTTCATACTAAGGTATTTTATAGGTTTCTCTTATATTTCAATACTGTATGAACGTTGTGTATGTTTTCATTTTATTTCTTAGGGTACGTACTTATGTACACATACACATGTATATGTTATTTATTCGTTGTTTATGCCAGCGTATTTATACGAGCGTATTTGCAAATTCATAATGTTGGTGACACCAAATGTTTTGCTTATGTACATTCTCGTAGTAAGCTTGTGTATGCGTATACTACGCTAAGTAAACCATGTAAAGAATTTAAATATCATTATATTGTACGTGATTCTAAACTGTAAAACAAAAACTCAGCTCTTGTATAATGTAATTTTCACACTCGGAAATTTAAAAATGTAAAAGTCATTCCTGTGCTGTTTGTATGTACACATGTATATTGTAGGTATTACTAGGTATATAATATACCCACTGCGTGTGGAGTGTGGACGTGGGAAAAGTATTTGTATATGGTAGGGTCACAAGATTCAATGAATGAATTATTTCTGTCCAATTTTTTTTCTTTGAATTTTCCCAAGAAGATTTTTTTCTCAGTGAAATAGGAAGACAAATGTTTGTGGTCAAGTGAAGACACCGATAATTTGATGTTTATATATACATGCGCTTTGTATACTTGTAGCTTATGAAACTTCTAGGTGAACATTATAAGGAATGCCTATGATACATCCTTTGTACATACCTGCACTTGCGAATCTAGCTAACGTTGGTACACATTTCCCTACATATGATCACAGTATATAATGTATATTGGAGCTGTCAAGTTCTTTTAAGGATGACCGGCGAAAGTTGATGCGCATTCAGCTTACTTTTTTGTATGTGTGAATGTTGTGACGTTGATGTTTGAGAGATTTGACAAACAGGCTTGTTGTATATTCTCTTTGCATTGACTCGTTATTATACATATATTTGAATCGCAAAGTCTTTGCTTGTTCTGTAGAGCATGAAACCTTATACTACTGCTTCTCTTTTTTGGAAAAGTGAGGTAAAGTAGTCTAGGGAAAAGATCACAAGCATTATAAATCCATGAATATTAGATTTTTTGTGCACATGTATTGGCTTGAATTACTTAGACGGTGTGTGAAATTGATTTTTCTTGCCTTCCATCAATTGTGGTTAAAACTATATGAAAGGGTCTATCAAAAAATACAGAGCAATTTTTTTTTGAATGCACAATCATGACCATGAGATACGTGATAGGGATAGGGTATGGAATAGTATGGATACAAGCAAATATTTATTTTAAGATAAAATCAAAAGTGTGTATATTTTAATTGTACATGCATCTGTATTCTGTATGAATGTTGATTTGACATTATACTTGATGCATTTGGCAATAAAGTTTCATTTGGGAGAGGATTAGATACGTACATATGGTCGGCTATCGTTCGTTTTTGTGTGTATGTGTATAGGTGTTTGGTAAAGTTATAAAGTTTGTGTAATTTTCATTGAATATGAATAATGTTTATTCAATTGTTGTAATTTTGTCTATGGATAGAAAAATATTAATGACGCTAAGATTACACACATATGTACAAGTAAAACATTACTCAGTATTGATTGAAAATTCATGGCTTGTTCTCTTTGGTTAATTGCAGCGTATTCATATCCCGTCGTCACACGCCAATGACGGTCACTCATTCGACTTCAGTCTTTCAAGCAATGCAGAAATCGAGGGTCCTCAAGGAAGTTTCGAATGTATTCAACAATGTGGCTCAAACTCAAGGTAAACTTTTTTTTATAATGTTTGGCTGATTTTATTACAGGGGTGATATGTTTGCAGTGTAAATTCCACAGGCAATGTGTTATTCCTGTTGTCTTTCGTATATTTTCTTATAAAGAAGTTTTTTTTTGCAATATATATTTAGTATGTACATGATTCATTCTCATTCAAATCAAACGATGTTCTTCTCCACTTTTGTTAAATTCCATGGCTTTCCAGAAAAAAATTGCTCAATTTCAAGTTGTAATGCAAATTGAATTTCAATCATATGTATTAGTATTGTTTCAAAACAACTGATAATACGTGGGACATTTTGAACTATTGAACAAAGCGGAGCTTACATGGAAAATAAATTTTTGATAATTTATTGTCTATATCCTTTTATAAAAATATGTTCTCATATCTTGTACATATTTAATAAATTTTTTTATTTTTTTTATAATATTCTTCTTTTGTCTTATCAGCCAAAAAAAGCTCTTTTGAATCCTCAGCTGTTCACAGTTTGCAATATTTGTAGTGAGAGAGAGAAATTGAGAAAATTAATGCCCATGTTAATTGATCTTCCTGACCTAAAGGCATTAAATGAAATATGTAATGCTTCAAGAGAATGGAAAGTTTATTGAGTAGACTCTACTAAACTTCATCTTGATGTATATACTATACATACATGTACATTTTTTATCAGTTTTGCACGAGACTGTGCTATAAAGTGAGAACTTTTATTATATTATTGCTACACACATGCACTGTATTGCCAATAAGTTTAAGGATAGAGTCATATAATAATATTATTACTGTATGATATGAAAATTCTGGTATTCATACATATTTGAGGACTGATTCAGTAGGTAAACTCATTTCTACGTTGTTTGTACATTTATACATATGTTGAGGTTGAGACGAATCAAACATTTATTTCACGTCAACTATATAGGATTGTACATAATTGCATTAAAGAGTTTTCGTGTACATACCACGATATTACGATATCCGATATGGTAGTACAGGTAAACTGTAAAACATTCTTAAATAAAATGTATTTCATGTTTTAAAATTTTTCTAAATTTTTAGGTCGTTGGAGTCGATGGGACCCCTGCCCTTCAAAATGAGAATTCATGCAAAGGACGATGTTTACGATTTAACGCGACGTAAGTTAATTTTACTTTTTTATTGTGTTGATATAATTCTGATTTTTTAGTAAATTGACTGTAAAATATGCAAATTCTATTTCATAAAAACGTAAGCTTAAGCCATAAAATAATTTGAAAAATGAAAACAAAATTCCATTATTAATTAATTCAATTGTTTCATGGCATTTCAGAAAGAATAAATTTTGTGGAAGACAAAAGAAAACAAGACTGGTAAAATATTTTGATACCATTTCCTCCACTACATTTTTTTTGTGAAAAACATACATGCAATAATAATATTATTATAATATGATGCTTGTCTATGGTTATTTGATTGGTAAAATTATTGAAATATTTTCAGTGCGAAAGAAATAAAGCAACCTAATGCTGATAATGGCCGTAAAGTGAAAAAGAAATTAGGCGGAGCTCATCTGCCATTGTCTCATCGAAGAGAAACATCTCCAATTTCAAATTTTTCTAGCTCGAAATCCTCTCTATTAGGTAGCAATAATAATAACACCAACAACAAATCGTCCAACGGGTACTCTAATAACGGAAATCAAAACTATGGTGGAAATCATCCAACTAATAATTATAGAAACAATGTTAATACCCATTCGAATGGACCTTCATCCAAAATGGCCCACGGTAATATGGATATTACAAGGAGACCGCTACGGTAAATAATCTTTAATTTGTCGTATTCTAATTTTGACATTTTATTATTTAATATTGGAATGTTCATAGGTAGTCTTTTAAATATTAAATATAGTTATTATATTGAGCTACACTTTTTTTGTCGTCTTACGGTCTCAATAGAAAGTTTTTCACGCTCAACTGGGCTAATATAAATAGCCGTTAACTCAATTTTTTTGTACGCTGAAAATATGTTAGTGCCAAGTGCCAATGCATTTTATTTACATTTGATTTTATTCCTTCTTGGACTCAGTATTTCCGTAAAGAAAGTGAATGGTGAGCAACACATAGTTGGTTCATAAATGGAGTGTCGATTCACACTGCGAGACTTGTATGTATATGTAGAAACTATACAAAGACTTGGACAACAAATTCCTAATGAACCTATACGTCTTTAATTTTGGCTGGCGCAAAAAATCTGTGTGCAATTGTTGATCATAGTTGATTGTTTGGTTTAGTTGTGTGTGAGCATCAACAATAATTAATGATCTTGAATCAATAGTATAAGGCCTATAAGGTATCATGTTGAAGAAAGTATCATTTTAATATATGTACCAAGTATTAAATAAAGAGTTGTTGGAGTCAAATTTAATATACGTTTTGTTTTTTGTTTTATAGGGAACGACTAATACACATGCTGGCTCTGAAACCCCTCAAGAAACCTGAACTGATGCTAAAAATACACAAAGGTAATCTACTTGTCTAACAACAAGTAAATATATGTCTCTCACTATTTTAAGTAAACTCTAAATCCGTTTCCTTCTCGATAAAACTGTATTTAGGGTGCAAATATTAATTTAAAAAAAAAAACATGTCTTAGTGTTTTTAATAAAGTTCTAGTCTCGTTTACTATGCGTAGTATAAAAATTCATAGTCTGATATATTATTGTAATCATTATTATCAGTCCTATCCTTTACTTCTTCTTCCGGATGTTTACAATGCTTTTGTGTACATGACGTATTGGGCGTGGGCACACTAAATGTCTTATTCTTATTGTATTATAACTATCCGCTTGAGTTGAGCTGTAATACAAATGGACGTGTTATGTTATTATGCATAAGCATTGTCAACAGTTTGTAGAGAGAAACCATGATTTAATCGAGTAATCAAGTTTTTGATAAATTCAAAATGCAAATTGTTTTGAAAATAATAATGTGTATAATGGTATAATTTGTTAGACGGGCTAAAAGAGAAGGAGAAGAAAATGCTGATGATGATTCTACAACAAATCTCACATTTGAAAGACAATGTGTACAATCTGAGTCGAGGTATTTGGAATGATGTTAACGACGACTGGCCGTTTTACTCCGAGGAAGAACGACAAATCATGAAAAGGTAAAGAGTCATTACATATTTCAACTTTCTTCTCACCTCGTTAGATTCGGCTTTGAGATGATCTTGAACTGTCACGTCAAAATCACGTTCCGGTGTCGATACTGAGACTGTAGTAGGAAACAAGAAGATGTTATGCAAGTTTCTTGTCCATGCAATTCTAATCTTAGAGAATTATCTGTTCAAATAGAATGCAGACACACAATATTCGAGATGTATTCAATAGTAGATCCAGCAGCGTACTTACACACTTTTCAGAAAATGACTAAAAAAGTTTTCCATTTCAAAATAATAGTAATAATTGTAAATTTCTTAACTCGTAACCTTGAAATCAGCTTAAGTTTACCGTAAATGATGAATAAATATGTATATTTCTATATTTAGTATATTTTAATGAATTTATTAAATTTTAAACATTAAAAGCAGAATAACAACTTGACTATTGTTCAGGCTATACATATACGTTTAATTTAATCAGTTCAAGTATGAATTTAAAATGTAGGCAAAATACTTGAAACGTAGTATATTAAAGGTTACACAATAAGTCATAAGAGCTACAATAAATTAATAGAGCTACTTATTACTAATTTTCTATTTTCTAAAAACGAATATAAATTTACATGTTTAAAAAAATTAACTAATTAATTTTGTTTTTATTGTCTTTTTTTACTATGAATTCCTGGAAAACGCAGAAGAAAACCCATCGGCCTTACACCGCCAGGAAGTGACTGTAGTGTAGGTAGTGTGGGCAGTGGAACAAGTGGTAGTAGCTCGTCACCTCGTAGCACTACCTCGGGTTCTGGCCATTCACCAACAAACTCAACAATGGGCTATCATAGCAATCATCATCAGTACCATCCTGGACAACCAATGAAATCTTCAAGCCATAATAGTAATAATAATGGGAACGCGTTAGCGGGTCAACTACAACCACAATTGCAAGAATCACAAGGAGTAAAAAGACCCGGTGTCGTTGATAGTAATAATAATGGAGCTGGAGAAGGAAGTAATGATAACATTCCAAGCAAGAAACTCCGTGTTTCACATTTTAAGCGACCAAATTGCAGCAGTGGAAGTAATAGCAACAGTGCCAATAATGTCCGAATAGAAAGTAGGGATAGTCCGAATAGTAACAAAGAAATTCCTGTTATTCACGGGCAACAACGGAGTAGCAGCAGCAACGGAAATAATAATAGTCATAGTAGTGTTGGAAATATTGGAAATCAAGACAGATTAAGTCCAAGTGGGAACGGGCTGGCCCCTCATAATAATATTAATAATAATAACGCTATTAGTAATCAGAAGAGTCCCAAAAATACTATCAAAGACCATCATTCACCGCCGTACAATATCAGTAATAATGTGAACAATCAAAGTAATAATGTGCATCATCATCCTAACAATCAAAGTCAAGGGAATTTTGGAGAAGACACTTCATACTCGTCTTCAATCAATAATTCATCTTGGTCGTCAGGAAGAAATGGACATCACGGAACTCAGCCAAATTTTCCTTTAAATCATAATAGTGTGCAGGACAACGGCTTTGATATAAAATTACCCGATTCTGATGAGAATGATTCAGTAGATAGTGGTAATGGTAGCAGTGGTAGTACATGTAGTGCAAGTGGGAGTCATCATCTATCATCTAGTGTGAATGCAAGTGTCAATAATGTTAATAATAATAATAGTAATACGAATGGTGGATCCAAACCTGTTGGGATATTCTCCACAACTTCCTCATCATCATCGTCATCATCTTATGCAAATAGTCTGCCCACTTTGGATTCAGTTGTGACTAATAATAATAGTAATAATAATGGTGTTAATTCGAATATTGTAACGACTAAACGGGAACGTGATTATGATGGACTTAGTAATAATTTGCTCAGTGGATGTAATCGTGTGACGTCAACGACAAGTAATGGAACTGGAAGTGGATTTCATACAACACCACAATCCAGTCCTGATAGTCAAATTGAATTGCAGTTACTCCAACAACAAAATCAATGGAAAAATCCAAAGATTAGTGAAAATCCGAAAGGAATAAAAGATGATAAAGATTATAGTGGTGTTGTTGGTGAATTGAATAGAAGAAAGAGTGGATGGTCAGCTAGTAGTGGACATGGTAACAGTTTGGACAGTGCAAGAGGAACTTCCAGGGATAAAGTCAAGGAAAAGAGTAAAGATCGAGACCGTGAAAAAGATAGGGACAAAGATAAAACAGAACGTGATTGTGAACGACCTATCAAACTCTCAGAAACTCCGTCATACCTTACGTAAGCATCATTTTATTTCAAATGTTATTTAAACATAAAACTTGATTCTGTAGTTCATCATCATCATCAGTAAATCCTAGCAATTCAATTTAGAAGTATTTAAATATAACAAAAAATATATAAATTGACTTGAATAGAGTGACTTGAAACTCACTTAAAATGGCAAAGTTAAAAAAAATGTATTACATTGAGTTTAGAACATTATATTTTTGTTATCCACTTGTATTTATTCAAGATATTAGCCTCGTAGACTATATACTGCTATTTTTATCTCTAATGCTGATTATAAGCCTTTTTTTGTATAATAGTGAACGAACACACTTTCTGCGAACATGATGATGTTGTTTTATTCTGTTCTATAATTTTACTGGTCTCATAATTTGGTTTTCAAATATTGGATTTATTTTCAAGTTTTTGTTTGAGTTCAAATTACTTTTTGACAATCTGTCGGCGAAGTTATAATGTTAGATTATATTTACAGTAATTTCACTACCATCCGAACACTGGAGCAGAGAAATCGATACAAGGCAGACTTTAATGCCGAGTATACCGAATACCGTGATCTGCATTCTGTGATAGACAAAGTCTCGAAAAAGTTTGCTCAGCTTGAGGAAAGACTGCGACAAGAGAATAAGGGGTCAGAAGGATATCAGGTACATCAATAATATTATTCAAATTAAATCTATGTAATAATTTCATAACATTTTTGAATAATGAAAAAGTATACTCGTGATATTCAAAAGAAAATTCTTATTATTAGTGAATGAATGAATGGAGAAATAAAGTTGAAAGCTCAAACAAATCTACAATTAATAAAAATGAAATGAGCTTTTACGTAATAATTGCAATGATTATGTACTAACACATAAATTGTTGAATGTTTCAGGTTGTGAGGGATCAGATAATAAGTGAATATAACTATAACAAGAATAGCAAGAAATACGTTGATGCCAGGACAAGATTTGCGTATATGTACGTAAAAAAAATTTCAATTTGATATATTTCTTTGAATTCATTTGTATATTGTAAAAATTAGATATTTTATTACTCATGTTTGTTGTTCAAACTACATATTTTTAGCATAAAATCGAAATTTAAACCATAAATACATAATAAAAAAACGCAAAAAAGATTAATCATTAATTGTGTTTTTTTTCTACAGGCATGAGAAACTATCTCACATTAAGCGTCTTGTACTTGAGTACGACACTACTGGCCCCGGATGTCCTGACAATTACTTCTGATGGCTAGCAATGATTAAAGCTCGATCCATTTTGTTCTGTACGACACTAAAGTTTTGTGGGTTGTTGTCCTATGTAACAACTGAAATGAAAAGCCATCGACGTACTTGTTTACGGTTAAATTTGTGAGAGAACGAAATTTTTATACGTATGATCTGACGAATGAGAGTAAAAGTATCATTTAAAAAAAATTACGAATAACAACAATCCAGTATGGATCCTGCTCATCCCTCTCTGTGTACTTCTAAGTCTCTTCAAAACTAGCTATTGATTATTACAAGCAAAAAAAAAAAAGAAATACAGCATTCAAACATAGCCGAAGCTTACTTTGAATTATATATTAATATGTATGCATGGTATAGTATTTTTCAAACTTCAAATACCTCAACTTCAAATATTTCTTACCTGGAACAGTGTTATTATTTTCATCCTCTTCATCACCATCACCATCTCGCCTCTGCTGCCGCGTCTCTATCTTCAAATTATATTGCAAACAAAAGATAACTCAAATTGACCGTGAATCAACCGGAATTTAACAACTTTAAATATCAAGGGAGTGCTACGGGTTCTTCTTCCCTACGACTACAACTAGTACTATGCGAAGCCTTCTGTTAATCAAGTCAAAAACCTTTACCCCTCAGACCGGAGAAGAAAAAAATCAATTCATCACAATCAATTCAACATGAAGACCCGAGTTCAAAATCCGAAATTTTGTTTCAAACCATTAGTTTTTATGTTTACATTGATGGCAAAATTAGTCCGTATTAATATATATTATATACAATAGTGCAGAAAATACAGAATATTATTACCATTTTCAATGTTTCAAAAAGAGACCTTTTCTCCGGTGTATGAATACTTGAATACGGACTGTGAAGATCTTGTTTATATTTACATTCTATTCAAATGATTCTTCAGAAAAATTTAAACTTTAAACAATGGTTTTTTTCAACAAAAAAAATGAAGACTAGAAGTCGGTTATAGTCTAGATCGGATCAAGACAACGTTTATTTTGCTCATTTATGGAAATCAGTTTTGCAAAATTATTATTAAAAAAAAATTAGTGGCTTTAAAAACAATGTAAAGCAAAAGTTTTGCATGATATTTTTGTTGTATTTAAAGTCATATAAAAGAGAATGATTTCCGTACTGAGCAAAGAAAGCCTGCTTATACTTTGTCCGGCGTATATCTTATACATCTTTCTGTGATTATTGTGAATTTGCTAAGTTTACAGCGTATAAAGAACTTTATTCGTCTTTTTAACTTAGGCGGCTATTAACATTTCTAAAATTCTTGTGTGTGATGGCCAATGGCCATTGGCCATATTCTTCCTATTAGTTTTTAAAAAAAAACGATGCCTGTTTTATCCGTAATTTTTATTACAGTTACTGAGCTTTAGAGAGATTTGCCGGAAAAGGATTCGTATAAACTTGTCATGTGAAACATTGCAGCAAGATTATATGTTTTACTAATTAAGATGAAAAAAATGTACAGTCATCATAATTTGTAACCATAAATTATATTACCTATTCCGTTCTTATGTCTTCGACCTATCAAAAGAAGAGTTATGCGGGCTTCCTGTTTTGTAAACTCATTATTATTGATATTTGATACAGTGTTGTTGTTATTCGAATACGGAAAGTAATTGGTGACTTTAGTAAATTTATATTATAGATTCAGCAAATTTTGCAGAAAAAAAGCTATAGAAATTGAGAAAGGAAAAAGTAGTTTAGGTCATCTTATATTATATGATTGATGATTGAATGTACCTATTATTTTCTGATATAATTGGATTCTGATTCCATATTTACTAATAATGTGGGAAGTTTATGAATGTATTTTAAATAATAACATTATTTTTAATGGGAAGCTAGTTTCTATACTACTGAATCATTCAAAACGCCAAGAAATGTGTTTTTTGAGCCAATTTTGCAAGACTGCAGTGCACATGAAATATTGAAAAAGTAAAGATATCCTATGGTATTTTCACATTGATAATGATATACAACAATTTTATCATTATTTATTTTTCAAACAAAACCAACTATTTTATTTTATTTAGTAAGAAAGCCAATCAAACGATTTAATTGAAACGAAAAAAAATCTATAGTTAGAGCCATTTCAGAATTTGCTATACTTCTAATTACAAGTTGTAATATATTTTATTATATGGCAGCATGCATTTAGCAGTAATAGGACAGGCGCAAAAAAAAACATATTGACCGTACACACACACTTACACACAAACACATTATTTCCACATTTTTACTACGACTTGAACTTCATTTTCCATCGTGAGTCCCCACAATCTTTTTTTTGTTTTCTTCCAGTACGATTCATTTTCTTTTAATTTTTCTTAAAGAGTCCTTTAATTGCTTCCACGCAGAAAGAAAGAAAAAGCATATACATGCTTATTTTGCACGTGCAAAACAAGGGATGAAAGTAAATTGTTCATTTTGATGTCAAAATGATAATGACAGGATATATATAATGGAACTAGATTTTATAGTTTTCATGAAATAACAATATAATAAAACAACTGTCATACATTTATATATTGTATTTATGATACTAAGTGTCAAGTATGTATTATAGGGAGAACTTCTGACGACGAGTACACATGTTAAGATGTAATAGCAAAGTTTTTCGTTTGTACCAGCAACTAAATACTAAAAAAAATGCATTTCGTTTAAAGTAATAAGATACATTATTATTATTAGTTTTTAAATAACGTATTTTTGCTTGTATTATCGAATTATATAATTCTATATGAATGTTGAGTTACTTCCTCTATTTTGTCAAAACTATTGATTTCATCTCATAAAATGTGGAATACATCAAAAATGTATTACAAATTTATACGTACTCTCTCAATTTTGTTTTACTACAGTATATTCATTTCAAACTCTCATATCTTTTTTGTTTATAATATTTCATACAAAAAGAAAAAGAATAATGATAGGGAACATCTGATTTGATGAAGAACCAACAAACCTCATATAGTGTCGTAAGTGGAACATGAAAATGGAATATTTGTTTCGCCAATATAATATCTCTTTCAATTTATAAATAGTACTTTTATTTGCCAACGTGAATTTTGCTCATTTAAATTAATTAGGTTTATGAGAAACGATTATTGTGCTCCTCATGATGAATGCGAATCGCATGATAGAAACAATTACATATTGATTTTGTAGGGAAAATAAACCTACTCATTCTTGAGTATTATTTCTATAAACTAAATTATTGTACATATCATTAGCTTCGCAATCCACACTTTCCAAAAACATTTCAGAAAAAAACCGTTATTTACGCTGTTACATAAAGGGGAATAAGTGTGATTAGAAAAAATGAGAGAGAGAGTGTGAAGGATAACAATGACAGGAATGCGCAATTAGCTCAATAATAAAGTTAAGTAGGTACTGTATATTATTTTAACGTAATTATTTTAATCGAATCGTGTAATTTTATATTTAAAAAATCCCAATTAATATAGAATATGCGATTTTACAGTCAGACACCCACAGATTTCATTGACATGTGTATGCAGTTTGCAGTTTTCAAGTCCTTTGAAATGATGGCGGATATAAATGTGCATTAGTTCTATATGTTGTATATGCTTTTGCATTTAAACAGTTTATGAAAGAAATCTACCTTCCCATCCAGAATGTGTATTTAAGTACTAATTTGGTTTTTAAAGTTTAGTTGTAGCCATGAACAATGTATACATCATTTTAATATATCATTATTACATGTTAATTTTTAAATTGGAATATTGCTCTGTTCAAACTATATGTAAATATATATATATAATATATTATATGTATTTATGTATATGTATACCCAGCATAAATACGTTGATATTTTTACATACAAAAAGACTGTTTATTTCCCTTGGAACTGAAGAGGAAATTAATTTATAAAGAAAGGCATCATGTAATATTAGACATTCAAAGGAAGCAGGTAGTTATAGTAAAGTTGTTATTTACAGTGTTGGTGGTTTTTTTTTCAAATTCTGACATTGGATGTACCTATAGTTGTTGGGAAGAAGAAGAAAACTGAACGCTTTAAACTTGACATTTACTGTTGACATTACGATTTTGATATTAATTGAGGCGATTCTGTATATTATTATCGTCTGTCCGTAAGGGTATTTGCAATGAATTGTCTCAATTATTTATCTTTAAAGAAAAAAAACACACAACTGTATACTTGGATTACGTGACTGATGACTACATTATATTCAAATTTTACGGAAACAATCTCTCTACATACAGAACGTCTCTTGAAAAAAAACTATAACATTTAGCTAATAGTATACTACATCATGGGCATTAGAGCATTCATTTCTATTCATTTAGGTAGCCTTATCGAGGTTTAAATTTAAATTTTAGTACTTTCCAACCCATTTTGTTTTCGCATTCAAGTTTTTGGTTGTAAAAAAAAATAGTACGTAATTTTCCCCTAAGCCGTGTATGCAAGTATGCACATATTGCACATGTAGACGTATGGAAAACTTGTGCCTAGTGTGCCTACTAGCCAGAATGTTGCTGTGAAGTGAAGGCCAAAAAAGAGGAAAACTATATATATTTTACACTAAATGCTTTAATTTTCCTTCCACATGCGTACAGTGTTAATTGAAACATTACTTCAAAGTCAATTTTAGCCTTTTCAGACATTTCCTAATTCACATGTACACATGGTACATAATGTTTACTTAAAAAACCTTTCTGTTAGAGTTTTATTTGAGTTTATGGCATAAATTCCACTTACGTACAGAACAAGATCTTATTGCAATAATAAGGTCAATTTGAATTTATTACTTTTTCTCAACTTGACTCACATTTAACAGCCGGTCTTTTGCCTTTTGTACCTTCTGCTTAGTATTGTTTACATTTATCTCTTCTCTGTATATACTATAGTTTGTATATTGCAATGCTTTTGCCGTATGAGGACATTAACTGAAAAAACCTGCCAGAAGTAGCTCTTTACACCATTCCTTTTTGTCATCAATTCGATGAATACACACATACACACACACACACCAATAATAAGTCTTATTTTGTTTCAAATTCTATATACCAATGTTAAAACTATTAGGAAAATGGGCATTTTAGCAAATGATTTCACTTGCTCATTACATGTACGCAAACCATAAGTACCATCATTTATCTTGGATAAAGTTTAAGCCTAGCGTTTTTCCTAATTATTATTTTATTGCATTTAATTTATAACAAGTCATTTTCAGTGTGAAGAAGTAGCTAAAATATTAGATGTTTTAAAAATACATATACAAGTTAGCCAATCCAATAATCTGGGGTCAAACGACGTAAATAAAAAATAAATTTTTTTCAGTCAAATCTCACCGATATATGTCTGTCATAATCTGGATTTTATGACCATTTTCAAATATTCTTGAATGATTGATTAACTAACTAAATAAATATTAATTAAACGAAGCAGCATGCTTTTAAACCCCTTTTTGTGTTTAGACTGATTGGACAAATATATATATATATACATATATATATACTTTATCTCCGAATACCAAGGACAGTAAAACATAATTACAACTGACTGTTCTTGTTGCTCCGTACATAATAATTCCCGTCAGTTTTCAGTGACCGTAGGTTCAGAAAGAGATTTTCAAGTAATTAAAACGTTGTGCCCGAATAAAATGAATAGTAAATAATATGTTAAATAAATATGTTATTAGTTTCCTTATAAAAGAAATAGATTACATATACATGCATTAACTGACTGAAATGAGCTCAAAATGAATTAATAATAAGAAAAAATGAAAGATTGTTTGTACCACTGGTACATTTTATTATCGATATTTTTTAGAAAACAATAATTTTATAAGCAGAATATACCAAATAATTACTTCTTGAACTTGGAGAAACTTTGTAACCTACAATTTATATATACGTTGGGGGGTTTCTATAGGTTTGGGATGGAAAAGAATTTGACTTTTAACTTTCACTTTTTTTGTAAACGTATACATACATACATACTTATAAAGATACATATATGATGCAATTGCTTTCCAAAGGTTGCAAAGTTCTTCTTTCACTTTTTTCCTGAAAAACAATGAAAACTGAAAACATTTAAATTCATTAACGACGACGACGTATTCAACATACACACACCACACACAAACAAATTAAATGTGAAACTTGTAATGCCTATAAAATCATAATGATGGTGTCAAAAATCAGTGTAGCTATGGCTGACTGTTATATGTATATGTTAGATGTGCTCTTTTGCTGTACTTACATAGATATATAAAAAAATATACATATACGGATATCTTGTATAAACATGTACATAGATAGTGTAGGTTAAATGTATTTAAAACATTAAATAGGACAATTTCAGGACATGCAAACACGACAACATGACAAATGACAATTGAGCTTAATATTAGAAGATGAAAATTTTTAAATCATAGTAATTCAGTACTATCACCATTAAAGATATTTCAATATTTCAATTTACTACAATCAAATTGTATTGAATCAAGAATATAAAATCATTGTACAATTGATTTCTGGTTATTAGAATCCGTACAACGTGAGACAAGCATGTAAAAGAATGAATTCGTCATGCCTTAAAATGTATATTAGAATAAAGTTTTAGCAAGAGAATGACAAAAGTAAAATGAAAGTGCTCATCCACAGGATGAAACTTTTTGTTTTATTATCATTATCACTGTTGAGAAAAGGGAACTACCAGCCTCAGCTTTACACCTTGAAAAGTGCTTAAAATGAAAATGTCGTGCCACATTCTCATATGAAATATTTTGGTGGCTTCTATATAGGAAAGAAAAATTAGTTTTACGGGAGCTAAATGTAGTTTAAAAATATATGATTCGACGACTTGGACTACAAGGAAATTGTATCAAATTATATGTAAAGAGTAAAGTGAGTAATGTGAATTTAAGAAATTATGGCCTCTCTCTGTATTTCTGTACACACAATCTATTATATGTATCTCTCAAAATCCAACTACGTAAGTACATGCACCAAACTGTATATTATACATTGTATATTTATTTTATAATCGATAAGCACGAAAAATGCCCAATTCTGATTTTAAGTCAATTGAACTGAATAAAAATACGTATGAGGTCAAATCTAGTGAATAATTACTGTTGTATGTTGTATTATAGAAATGTTCGGGAAAACCCTTGTAAAATGATTACGTACCCATTATAAATAATTAGTTGAATTTGTTTTTATTATTGTATTTGTTGAGATCCAAATGTGTACCTATACTTTCTTTTGTACTATGTATATATTATATATACGTACTTTTAGTAAATTTAGACAAAACTATTATAAAATTGTACACTTCTCTTTTGCATACACACCTTGTTGATAAATGTACAAAATTGTATAATTATAGTTATAAGCTAGCAAATTGCATTGTTCTCCGAGTACTTTTGGGGGATGAAAGAATCCGTATTATATATATCTTGTGTATTCGTACATTATTGTTGTTGTCATTATAGGAAATAAAATTTTAGGAAATCTCATAAAGGTTTAGTAAATATTATATACATGATATATATAAATTTTAAATAGTCGTCCCGTAGCGGAGGATTCTCTCTCCGCATATGCTGTTTTAAAAAACGATTGTGAACTGATAGTCAAGATATATATAAATTCTGTACACTCTGTGACTCATTTTACTTGTAAAAAAATATGATAATTATTATGAAGAAAAAAAAGTTGATTGTTCCCCTTGCCTTTTGTACCTTGTATCGCTGTTACTGTTGTTTAAAAAGTTAGGTATATATATATGTACACCCACAGTTGGTTTTTTTTCTTTTTGAAAAAGACATGCCTTTCAATGTACGGAATCGAATTGACTTTCTCAGTATCATAGTTATTATATTCTTGCATCATGTGCACATATATCTGTATTGATCTGAGGTACGTACTGTTCGATTATACACATTGAATGCTATATAAAAAAAACTGACAAACCATAGTATTACAGTATAATATGATACATAATGCGTTATACTATACGAAGACATATATATAGGTATATAATATATAATAACTATATATAGTAAGGGATTATGAGACGAAAAAATCCTGTCCTCACATACTTATGTACTTACTTTAAACATTAGGATTCGTTTTCCTTAATACATATACATAGACTGTTACTACGTACTATATATACAAAAATGGACGACGGGATTTTTCATGTATTTATGGTATATATATATGTAGGAGGTAATATACAGTTAAAGGGAGAAAGAAAGCAAATTCTTGTTCTTTCTTTGTTGTATGTAAATGTTGACATTGAATTTCCCTATGCTAAAATCCCGTCAGTGACCAATAGTCACTGACTATACAAATATAAAAATGAATAGAAGTTTGCTTTTACTTCATTGTTATATTTCGTATATATATATATATATTGTGTTATCTACATACATGATTGCCCATTACAGAAATACAAGACTATATGAATATAGATGATAAATAAATAAAGTATGTTTAAGTACTCTTACATATACGCAATTACAGATACATACTTTGAACGATACATATATAGAAATTCCAAGTTTTTCTTCTTCTTTTGTTGTTGTTTTTTTTTTCAAATGAAAAAGTTTACAAGTCTAAACAATGTTACTCTACAAATTCTCATATTCTTATAAAGAATTTATAAGACTACATATGTACTTTGCTATATTACAATTACTAATTACATATACACTGAAATGAGTATATATATATGTATATATATTTCCATATGTATTAACATTTAAGATTTAAACATGTGGCCTCCGATCCGAATGATGAACTATTACATAAATATATTCTATACCATGATAAAGGTTGTATAGACTATAGAAAATTACAAAAAAAACACACACACACAAACAAATCAACAAACTATTGAGAAACCGATAAAATACTGACATTTACACTGCGTGTTGTTGTATTAATTATCGGTGCATTCTGTTGTTCTATTTAGGAATCCTGTTCATTGGTAAGAAAATAAACGAAAAAATGCATTTTACGGTATAACGTTTTAATATAAGTACGTATTGTAGAATAATGATTGTAGTTAACAATGGTTTAATTTAGTATGTAAGAAAATACAATGAATGAGCAATATTGTTCTCTTATATACATAACAAAAAAAATTCTTTCCTTATACACATCCACACACACACATATAGCAAACTATACAATACATTACAAGTGAAAGAAAAAAGTAGTATGGAAAATAATACTATTGAAAATGAAGATGATGATGACGATATGAACGTTTGAAAAGTTACTTATATTATTACATAAAAAAAATGAATGTACGTGTATGTCATAATATTTTAGATTTATTCATAATTATTGTAATAATCTTGTAGTGTTTAAAACACGCGTTTCGCGTTCATTACTCTGTCTTCAGGTGATAAGAGTGATTTGTATTTTTTAAATACATAAAATATAAAAAAAAACACATACCATTTTAATGGAGAGAAAACAAGCCAAAAGTCAAAAAAAAAATATATATATATGCATATATTGTGAAGGGTTTACTTTACTTTACGGTAAAATATATGATGAATATGTAACCATTTTGAACTCGGTTAAGAGGATATTTTTTGATTTTTAATCAAAAATATATGATGAATAATCTCTACTTGATAAAGACGTCAATTGACAAAACAAGTCGAATAAAAAATGTCAAAACTTTAAATAAAAAACCGCACCAGTGTTTTTTTTACATTCATTTTCTTCTTACCGCATTCGCATATACTGATATTTGGCATGAATTTCATCAGTGAATGAATGAAAGCAATTATTGTCATGCCGTCTTTCCAACAAGTCAACAAACAATTTGCGTCTGAGTTTCATTTTAGTTGTTGGTATGGAAAATACAGACTGAAACATTTGCCCGGTCCCCTGCGCGCACTTCAGAATAATGCGCACTGCACTGCATTTTTCAGTGATTTCAGTGAGTAAAAAATGTGTCCATTCATCAAATTTTTAAGTACCCACAGTCAGCAGAAGTTTCATTTGTGCCTGCAGGATAGTAAATTAAACTAATTAGATGATAATGGCATAAAAAAATTGCATAGAAATTCTACATTGATAAATTAATTTGAGTATTTGACTGCAAATATTACAGTGTGTGATTGGTTTATGTGCACGAGCAAAATTTTGAATATGGTAAGCACAATTCATGAATGCGCAGAGCACTCGGATTTAGATATCAATGTAGCAACTTCCGGTTCATCCGGGGACAACAGAGTCATAGAACGACCAATCAAGGAAATTGAGTATATACTCATTTTGAAGCAAGTAAATGGGGAAGCCGTCTTTTGGGATGGAGGATATGGGCTAAAATCTCAAGTTATAGTCCAGGGAAATGCCAAAATGTTAAATCAGTCTGTTGACAAGGTCATCGGGAAATATTTGGTAATTTTATTTGTGCCTTTCCATTACGACTCTCATCATCATACAATTAAGTCTCAAATTTGGACAATATGAATGAGGCTCTGTGAATATGTGAATATAGGCCAGGGATTATTTCAATACTAAAGAGAGTAGTGATGAAATATTACTTATAAAAGAAAATTTTAAGCCCATTTCAACTCAAGATAAAATTTCCAGCCTTTTTGAGGAAGGAGAAATCAAAGCCATAGTTTTTATTCGCTGTCAAGATACATCTAATAATAAAAAGAATAATGGCAATGCAGAATGTCCGACATCCGGAGTGGATATAAACACAAATTTCGTCCTATTTGAAGATGTAGACTCTATAGTTGTCAATATCGAGGAAGTGAGTGGACGGAGGATTCTGTGGAATGAAAAGCAGAAAAAGTTTGAGTCTGCCATTCATGTACGTTTTTCTAGAGCGGAACTGCCAGTTTTAAGAGTTGATGCCGTTCTATCCCGGGTTCTAGTAAGTAATTGGTTTGGAAGGAAAAGTTAATATACTGCACAGGGGGAAATATTTATTTTATTTTCAGTACTTACTTATTTACTTATACTTATACAGTATAAGTTATATACTAACTTCTATAGGCAACTAATTATTTGGAGGATAAAAACGTTATCGAGAAGCACATTTGGACAGACAAGGTAAAAGTCGTTGGGCTCAAAGATACTTTGGATGTTCTTTGCTTGTCCTCATGGAAAATGAAATTGTTTTTGAAACACATTCGGAATTCGGATGATCAACGTGAGGACATTTACACATTTGCTTCTTTTTCTCATTTCTTTACAAAAGATAACTGTATATACTGGTTTTAAAAGTAAAGTAAATTCACATTTGGATTTCGGATTTTATGTATAGAGTGGCAAGAAATTTTAGATGCCATCAATCAATTCAGAGAAAAAGTAGACAGTACAGATGAGCTCCGATCCTACTATGAAGAGAATCAAGTTTTCGATGAAATGGAGGAGCTTAAAAAGAAGATTCAAAGAGATCATCGTAATGAGGAAGACATTCAAGAAATGATGTTAAAATTAGAACCCAAATTAAATCTAGCACTGTCTTTCATAACAACTATAGAGCAATCTGAAAACGATTCTATTCCAGCCGAGTCCGCTCCAGTACTTCCTCCAGTAGAAAAACAAGAAGCTGAGAAACTTGAAGTCAAACCCTCATCGTCTCAACGATCAAATGCCAGTAGTTGTCAATCCAATTCATCACGAGTTGAGTACAAATTTTACAGTTGGTAAATGAGTCGGTAAACTTTATGGAAAAAAATCCATTTCCATACAGAAGGATCTGTCTGTACTATAAACAAAAACTCTGAGACTAAAATATTAAATGTAAAATTATCAAGTTTTAAATTCTCCGAATAAATCACAATTTTTGTAAATTGTAAATTTTGTAGTAATATATTCTCAATTCCAAAATCTATTTTTTTTTCTGTCACAGTACAACATAGAGTAGAAAACTGTTCCATACACAAAAGAATTTTTTATGCGTATTGCCATATATATATATCTGTACTAGATGGGTAGCCCGTGAAACAGACTAATACTTCTTTTAAAACAATCATAAATTATGATTCATAATATTGTTTTCCATCTCAGTTAGGTCATCATCAGAGCCTTAATTTCTTCCACCATTTTATTTGTAAAGTCAT
>JAIUND010000993.1:0-45444 GCA_034699125.1 Gisinianus flammeolus | reverse complement strand
CATATGTATACATGTCACGCCGAGGTTATGTTCAGTTAATTGTGTCACGGGTTAAAATCAAGTTGCGCACTGCTGCTCTACAGTCTACCTACACACACAGTTCAGGACTTGCCATTGTCAAATTGTTTACAAAATGTGAATTAAATTGTACATATAGACTGCGCCTGTGTATGCATTAAAAAAACAAGTTTGATTTGCTTCACCACAAACAAATTTACCATACATAAGTAAGTGCATACTAGTACATAGTTTTGGTGGTGTGCTAGTGTGTCTGTGTGTACTTTTCTGACAATAAGAACAATAACGTTGACGGCGACAATGACAACGACAACGAAAACGAGGACGAGGGGAACGGTGATGATTTTATACACATACTGAGTCAATTTACACTAATACAAATACACAAAGGCACAAGAGTACACACAACACACCAACACCATCATGTATATAATATAATAATATTAGATTATATTAGATTTGAACGCGTCAAACTCAAAGCCTTCTACACATGTACATACTTATGTATATGGTGGAGGATATATGTACATGGAGCATGGATTTTGACGGACTTTGACGGCATGGAAGGGAACAATGAAGAACATGACGAGTCCTGGTCCTGGTCAAACGAGCTTTTACACACATATAATATAATATACATTTTATAGGTACTATACAGATTATCTGATTGTGAGTGTGGTGTTATATCCCCAGAGTCAATTCTCTCATTCATCCATCCATCTATCCATTCTATCCATTCATTCTTTCGTCCCATTTCGTTGAAAATAGAGAGAGAGAGAAATGGATTTTCCATGGGCACAAGTACATACTACATACATACAAAAGTACAAGGAAGGAAGGAAAAAAGAGAGGAGCGAGCGATAAATGCGTCCTGGGTCATGGATACCATATGTTATGATTCCTTTTCCTGGATCCCGGTACCTTGTATTGTACAATGTACATACACTACACATACACATGACACTTGCTACGAGTTCTCCTTCCTCCCTAGTCCTAATTCTAATTCCCCAACATTAGAGTAATGAGTATAAATTTATGGGAAGAACCCAACACTTGTTAATTCTCTATATAGCGCGCTCTGCCCGTTCTCTCTCTTCGTCATTAGAATACTTTAATTTCTGTAATGGACAAAGTCTTGTCATTGTCATTCCCAACATTCAATACCAAACTGTGAACGATAAAAGATAGAGAGAGAAAGAGAGAGAGAGAGAGAGAAAACACACAGAAAAGTCTGAATAAAGACAAAAAAAAACTCGAGTTGGAGGAATAATATGATGAGAAAGAAAACAGAAAAAGGAAAACTCCTTTTATATGTTTACACGAATAAAAGTTGTTAGTTTTTTCATACCTTGAACGATGAGTTTGATGATGGCTTCAGGGAGCGGTCGATTATTTACTAAGCAAGTATATTCTGCAGTATCTCCAGCTACGACGGGATGAAAATTTAGAGCGTACGAGTCCGAGCTGAGTGTTACACGATCTCGATTTTGCCACACTGTCGTACTTTCCCCACGATATTCCACCAACTTTGTTTCCTGTACACACACACACACACCACACACACACAAAAGAGAAAAAAAAATGATAATTTATTATCAATTACATACAGTGGAAGGAAAATAAACGAACGAGCTAAAAATAAAAAAAAAGGCTAGATAGAAAGAGAACAGTCCAAGAATCACATTTAAATTTCATTCTATACTATCAAATGATTTGGGTGGGAGTTTGCCATTTATTTTTTTGGGTAGGTTGAATAGAACGCCCCAGGACTCCCATTATTATTATTATTATTATTATATAATATTGAGAGAGAGACAGAATGAGAATGTGATAGTGAGTCTGTCCGAGTACTTGGAATGGAAAAAAAAGAGAGTTTTACACACGTTTCGGACGGTTCACGCAGTGTACTCGTAAAATTATAGTATGTATATCTATCAGTATGATAATATTATTATTATTACAGTTCATGTGATGTGGTATGTGTCTATATATATATACATATATATGTGTGTGTGTGTACGTGTTGGGATATAATATGTAATAAGTATGTCTGTATGTAGGAAAAGGAAAATGTGGGAATGGAAATGGAATGAAAAAGTAGAGCATTAGGATTTTGCAAAATGGCCATTTAGCCCATTTAGCATTTAACATTTAAGGATAGACGATCGTCCTCGTCATATTATAGTCAAAGAGAGCGAGAACTCATAGTAGTCAGAGAGTCATCGTCATGCCGATGCCAATGCCAGTCGTCTATCGTGGTGGGACAAAACGTCCCAAAATCAAATGTGGGCATTAAGGAAAAGTCATAAAAACTTTTCTAACATTTTGGGGAAATAAGGGAAAAGGTATGTATACAGTTGCTCTATATTTTATACGGCTACCTCAAACTCCAAACTTATAATATAAGAAGATGTATGTATATAAGTACATAATGTATATCTGTACTTATATTCATACCTAATACAGATTCGTACTCGTACTCGTACTCTATTCAATAATAATATTATTACCTAACTACTAACTACCTACCAAAGACGACTACCTACTATATATGACCAACTACCTCTTTCCATTACATGTCTTTT
The DNA here is from genome assembly GCA_034699125.1 of Gisinianus flammeolus. Classification (NCBI taxonomy): domain Eukaryota; kingdom Metazoa; phylum Arthropoda; class Collembola; order Symphypleona; family Katiannidae; genus Gisinianus; species Gisinianus flammeolus. Next base: position 42,841 of record JAIUND010000993.1, on the reverse strand, counting down.
ACTTTTGATTCCCCTTCAATTCGCCGACTGAAAAAGACTCAATCTCAAAATCTCTCAAATAAAATACAGTTGGAACTCTCTCCAGCAAAGCAAAAACTCACACTCACACTCTCACACAGCACACTTTACACTTGACTTCACATTTATAATAATATTTCTAATTAAACTTCTTTCCAATTGCTTACCAGCTGAGCTCAAACCCATTTTCCACAGAATTATTAATTCAACTTATTACTCACAAAGTCACAGGAACCAGAAGTCAGAATTCAGAGGACGAAATGAGAGAGAAATTTGAGAGCCATTTTTATTATAGTTGCTCTCATTAACTCAACTGTTTTACCCCCCGAAAATACTCGAGACACTAATTACTTTCCTCGCACACTCTCTCTCTCTCTTTCTGTCTCTCTCATTTCAATCTCAATCCTCAATTATTATCACACTAAAACTTAATTTTTCAATTTTCTTAGGTACTTTTTCTCTACTTTTCTCTTCACTTTTCCCGTCTTTCCTATACGTTCAAATTTCTCAAGCCCGCCATTTTCTAGAGCATCTTTTTTTTTCAATCAAATAATAATAATAATTTCAATTATTTATTATTGTTGCCAATAAAAAATAGGTAATTAGATACGGCTATATAATTGAATTTTGAAATTGGATTAATTTTATTTTATCCCTGTCTCTCCTTTTTTTTTATTAAGAGTTCGTGCATGATGAGTTTTGACTATAGTTTTGAGTACTTTTTTTTATCATCTGTATTCTGTATTTATCTGGCGAAGAAAAAAAACCAAGACGGAAACTTTTTTCTCTCTCTCTCTCTCTTCTACTTGTTCATCTACTTTTTTTTCTGTTAGATTTTTAGTGATATTTCCACACGACTGGATAAAAATCTTTGTTAAAAGTGAAAGAGAAAGAGAGAGAGAGAGAGTTAAATCTTAATGTATATAGACGAAAGGGTGAGGGTGGATGTGTGTGGGTGTGTTGGAAGTAACTATCAAGGTATAATAATAATATAAAGAGAACAAGAGGATGAGGAGGAGGATGAAGAAGATGGAGAAGAAGTTTGTAAATTTAATTGGAAGAGATTTCAATGAGAAAATGAAGGTACAAGTTAAGGATCCGGGTATCTCTTCTCTCCCGGTATTTCTATTTTATTCTTCAGGAGGTTCGGAGGAGTTCCAAAAGAATCTATCCAGAGTCTGGATTCCACTCTCTCTCTCTCTCTCTTTGGAATGAAAAGGATGAACAAGTACAGATAGAAGAAGAAAACGACGACGAAAAGAATAGAAGCCACCATGCATGGGGAAAAGTAGAAGAAGACATCACAGTATTTTACAGAGGGAGAGAGTTGGAAAAGTTACACATACAGAGGATCAAAGTGAAGACATTGTTACAATTCTTTTGACTTTCCATGAAACAGCAAGGACATGAGAAGAACACGACCAAGAGGAAACTGAAGAGAGAAAAGTAGTCGGAGGAGAAAAAGAATGAAGGATTTTGTATGTGTGTGTGTGTATGTATACTATGGAAAACTCAACTCTCATGTCACCTCCACACAACAACATCTCTCTCTCTCTCTCTCTCTCTCCCTCTGTATTTTCTATTTGTTCAGAGCCAAAACTTGAAGCTAACTGTCTTGTCCTCTCTATATCTGTCTCTCTCTCTCTCTGTCTCTCTCTCTCTCTGTCTCTCTCTCTCTCTGTCTCTCTCTCTCTCTCTGTGCAGTTCCAGTAGTTTCAGGAGTGGCAGTACTATCAACTCAATGTCTCTATCAAACTGCCAAAAACTCACCACAATGCGTATTATGACGACTATATATGACAAGGATAATGGAATATAATAATATAACAATGCACAAGTTCAAAGTTGATGTTTGTCTGATCATGAGCTGGGAGCTCATTCAATTGTTCATAATTCTTGATAATTGAATAGCAAGAGACAGAGGGAGGGAGAGAGAGAGAGCGAGAAAAAGCTATATCTATATACAGAGATTCTGATGGAATGCTCATGATGATGATTATTATTTCATATCATATTATTTTGTATTTACAGAAGAACTAACCGACTTTTCGGTTTCGCGTTCGCCCTTTCAACTTTGTGCGTGTGTCGGTATTTTATTGTCAGTTAAACCTTTCATATTCTCAATATATAGCTTCAATGATGATGACGTGTAAATAATTATGGGGGGAAGAGATGCTTAAATGGCAATGGCAATGGCAAATGGGGAGTAGATGCGTTTAGTGTTTTATTAGTACAGCTTGAGTATTTGAGTGCGTGTGTGTGGAGAGAGTGAGTGTGTGACTTTAGTGTTTGGTGAAAATTGAAAGGATAATGATGTGACTACTTACTGTCGAGTGGAATGAAGTGGAATGTTGCGAAGCGTCAGAGTGACATCCATGACACAGCCACTCCAGTGAGAGGACGAGTGAGTGCTCTGCAATTCAATTCAATACACACATATATAATATATATATATATAACATCCATCATCAATTCATTGCACTTCTTCTTTATTATTAAATCACTCTATTCACTCTCTCTTCCCTAAAAAATTCTTCCGCTGTACGATACTTTGGCTGGCTGGTTGACTGACTGGTTGACTGACTGGCTGGCTGGAGGTACATACAAATCCTTTCGCTATTTATCCATCTCTCCATTCTCCATACATTTCATTTCATTCATTCGATTGCATTTACATCTCAATTCCACTTTCTACTACAAATACTCTCTTCTTCTTCATCGTCGTCGTCGTCGGCGTCGGAGAATACGCTTAATACCCCTTTTGACAAGAAAGCCCAAGAAAAAATATAAAAATTCTTTCCCTTACCCATTTTCCTCTTTTCCCAATATATTACCACCAGGAAGAAAAAGAAGACGAGGAAGAATATAAGAATAAGAAAAAACCGCTCTGAATTGACTCATTGTTGGGATTCAGGAATTTCAGCGCACCAGAATCTTCAATACTATATTATATTATTATCCTTCCTTCCTTCCATCAATCCATTATTACGAAAATACCAGCCAGCTCCTATCCGCAGTCAACATCTTTCTTATCATTAGTCTAACTCTCTAACGTAAACGTCACATTGAGATTCAAGTAAAGTATTAGGAAAAATAAATTGTGGTTCATTCTTCTTGTTTTTCAAAAAAAATAATTACATAAATAAATAATAGTTAAATCGTACATTGTACGTACATTCGTACATAATATATTTTGTATATTTAATTGAGTAATATAAAAAGAGCAGCACTAACCGTTGACACCTGGACAGGCCAGAGTGAGATTATCTCCAGCATGTGTCGCGACGGACTCGGTTGTTAATGACTGAGCATCTGTCAAGAAAACAACAAGGGAAACAATAGTAAATCAGACTGTATTTTATTAAATGAACAGTCTGATATATTAAGTGGAGACGTGTAATTTAATGTTCATATTATTTATAATGTTTGAGCTTAAAGGTTTTTTGATGAGATAATATACTACTACTGATATAAATGGAGGGAAATTCATTCAACAACAACCAAGTCTGAGTCTGAAGCATTATGAATTATGGATTTGAGTATTTGAGTGCAGTGAAGAGAGTTAATTAATGATAGCATTTGAATTTGAATATAAGAGTGTCGTGGGGAATACCTGGACAAGGAAAGACAGAGAGAGGAAGATGAAGTGTGCAGAGTGAGGATTTTGAGGAGAGAGAGAGGGAATTGTGAATTGTGATAATGATTGGGATGGGACTGGCGAATGGGAAGTGGAGACTGGAGAATGGCGTGGACTTGTATAATTAATAAATAATCCTCTTAATTGCCAAGAGCGCGAGTGAGGAGCAAGGAGAAGAGTTGAAGCCAAAAAGCGATGGTGGATGGAGGAATCGGAGTCAGTATATAAGTATATGTATAGAAATATATTGGAGGAGAATTTTGAAGAGACAGTCAGAGTTGGAATTTGGAATTTCGAATCCAGAAGCAAATGGGATTGTGATGGGAAAGGCGAGAGCGGGAGCGAAATGCTGATGGCTTTAAGGTAAGTCTATTGAATTTGAGTGAGTATCTGAGTATGGAATGGATGGATGGATGGAGTATGGGGCCATAGCAAACGAAAGCGAGAGAGAGTCCTCCAAAGTCAAAGAGTCAATGGGATGGAATCACAAGGAGCTTGAACATTCTACAATTCTACACTGAACTCCACACACTACACACATATATAGAATATAGACGTACATAAATACCATGTGGGCTGGTTTCATAGGAATGAGATTGTGTGTGTACATAATGGAGACGGAATCTGTTGGGTAGGTTAGGTTAGGCATATCCCTCTTATGTAATGTCTCTATACGTCTGTATTCCAGACCAGATTTGGATGGAGAGATAGAGATGGGAAAAGACAGACTGGGACTCAGACTCTTTTCCTCTCTCTCTCTCTCTCTCTCTCTCTCTCTCTCTCTCTCTCTCTCTCTCTCTCTCTCTTTCGCCTGCTCTCACTGAGAATCTCGGGTTGCTGCATGGAGATAAAAAGGAGGAACTTTTCATTTAATGTCCAACTGTGATGGTTGAATCGACTCAAGTGATTCCAGATTACAATCAAAACTTCTCATGTAGTCATTTTCCGGGGAAGGGAAGGGAAGGGAAAAGACGTAGAAGTATAGAAGTAGAAGCAGAAGCAGAATCAAAAGCACAAGACGACTAGAGAGAAGAAGAAGAAGAAGAAGAAGTAGAGATTCATAGTGACTACAATGGAAGAAGAAACTCTTCTCTCTCTCTTTTCTTCTTCTCAACTTTTCTCTATCTCTGCCCATTACAGTAAATTGCCAACACATATCATACACATACAACAAGTACAAGCAAGAACAAGAATAAGGTACACACACTCACACATACACACACACACAATCTCTCTTTATGATGATGTCAGTGTTTCTTTGGTTCTGGTTCTGGTTCTGGTCCTGTTACACTTACAGCTACTATGAAACACTTGAAATCAAAATCAGTGGCCAAAGGCCCCGTGAAGGCAAGGCAAGGCAGGACAAAAAAAACGAGTAAAGGCCATACACTGTGCGAGTATATTTATACAAGCCAGACAGAAAAAATGAAGAGAAAAACTCTCTGATGCTTTTGCTTTTGCTCTCGCTCGCCTGCTGACGCTCCTTCATGTTCCGTCCACCATCTGACATGAGGAACAGCGAGCAATATAGAGAACGAGAAAGAATAACTACTGGATGGATACTCACTGTGTACACTAGTGGAAGCTGGACATGAACATATACCATTATTATTACTCTTACTATTACTATTATTATTAGGTATACTCTGGAAGGCACAACCAGAAAGAGAGAGAGAGAGAGAGAGAGAGAGAGAGAGAGAGAAAGAGAGATAAATCCAGTGAAGGGTCCAAAGTCCGAAAGCTCCATCTCAAATTAACTCACTGGACAAATCATTTACAACTATACACAAGTCTCTCTCACTCGCACTCTCTCGACTACCCCGGAACAAAGACAATCATAAATGGTGAGACATTAATCATGTGACTCTCTCAGCCTCTCTTTCTCTCTCCTTCGCTCAGAATCAGAGTCAGAGGAAATCAAATGAAATGAAAGAGAAACATTTCCAGAATTTCCATCATTTCTCTCGCTCTCTCTCTCTCGTTCGCTCGCTCTCTCACTCTCTGTCTGTCGCTCATTCATTTCCTCTCTCTCGCCCTCCATCCTTTCCCATGTTGTCCTCCGATTCCAATTCCAATCAAATCACCCTACACTCTTGGAAAAACACACGCGGATTTTCCACAATGGAATGGGAATTTGCATGGAGAACTCCGGACGTTACGTTACGTTCTTGGCTTGTCCTGAGTCATTAGTGAAAAGTGTAGAGAATAGAATATTACATGCTCCGGCCCACCACCCAACCAAATGCACTCACTTGCACACACACACACAACTCATCATCATCATTTAGAACATGGGCAGAGAGAGAGACGGAGAGGCTGACGAATATGGCTGGAGGGGTAACGCAGGCAGGCAGGAGCTTCAACTCTACTCAAACTCAAGTTGGAGCAGCAACAATTAACATCAAATGAGCTCCAAATGCTTTTCATTCTCACCATCCATTTCATTTCCATCTATTCTCCGCTGGTACTTTGTTTCCCTCTCTCTCTCTCTCTCTCTCACTCTAATATTTTTCGTTTAAACCTTTTCATGATGGAGCTCTCGCTTCTATTTCTATCTATTTCTATCAGTACATTCATTTGTAGTTTCGTGTAATGTGAATAGTTCTGTCTGCAGTTGAATGTGTAGTTGTAGTTGTTATATGTACATACGTCTATTTCCTATTTCCTATCGTATTTCCTCCGGAGTAAAATATACCTTAGCCGGAAATAAAATGTCGATTAATTAAAATGCTCTCTCTCTCTCTCTCTTTCTGTTCTAATATGGTCTGGTTCCATGGATCTAGTTCCCATGTGGAAACTCGCTCGCTCACTCACTCACGAACAGGATAATAATAATATGATGAAAATATTATAGATGTTATGTGTGTTTGTGTATGTGCATGTCTGCATGTGCAATGTGTGTAGAGTTGGGTATGAATAGAGGGAATAAATGAGAGGGAGTGAATGGGATTCAGAGGGTCGTTGGTTCTTGTTGCCCTTGTTGAAGGGATTGAAGGGGATGAGATTTAACTGGAGGTTTTTCTCCCCTTATTCTCTCTCTCTCTCTCTCTCTCTCTCTCTCTCTCTCTCACTCGGCTTCTCCTTTTTCTGGATGGGTTTTGTCGGGTGAGTGAGCATTTGATATATCCTATATCAAGAAGTGGAGGGTGGGATATGTATAGTAGAGAGAGAGAGAGAGAGAGAGAGTAATATAATAATATGATTCATGGTGAGATGGAAAGATTAGGATGATTAGACGGAGGACGGGACGACGACGACTGGAGGGATGAAGGGCCACAGCCAGAGCAAGAGCAAAAGTCTCTATAACTCTCTACTCCACTCCACTCACAACAAATACAACAGCTGGGTCATACACAATCAACAGAAACATCAACATGCTACACTCATTCTCTCTCTCTCTCTCTCTCTCTTCTATTGCATTATTATTATTATTATTATTATTATTATTATATCTCTATAGCTTCCACATCCACATTTCCACATACATATGCACATACACTGACATACGGAACAAGCTCATGAAACCAAGGCCAGAAGCTCACGATCAGAAGAAAAACCCAAGCTGCAACCTCTTTGACCACCAGAAGACTAAAAAACTATGTGCATTGTGCATGTGGAGTAGTGAGGAATAAGGAATATAGCAAAAGGAATTCAGTCCTCTCCGACATTTCCCCATTTTCTATTTTCCACACACACTCTATACAATGTACGATATCTTACATATTGTGTTGTGAATCAGAGGTAAATTCTCTGCACTCCCTCCCCATTATGTCCATTACTCACCAGGAATCGAGGGAACTCTTCAGTGTACAGTTGTACGGACTACAGAAACACTTGACAATTCATATGGGTTGAGGTGCATACTGCATAGTGCATGGGTACTTGTACTTGAGATTTTATCAACTCCACAACCCTCTCCTTACTAATCTGTCCTCCCTCCATATGAAAGCAATTAGAAATTGTAAAGTATATGTAAACGAAGGAAATGTAGAAAATGGGGTTATCCAAATGTGTGTAGAATGTGGAATGTGGAGGAGGGAAGATTTGCATGTGTGCAAATTTATGATGATATCCATATGAAGGAAATTAAAGTGAAAAGGGAAGCGCGGCGGCTCCTCTCTCTCTCTCTCACACACACACACACACTCGAACACAATACACACTCCGTCGTAAATTGAGGATGATGAAGGATATTATTTACAATTAAACGCCGGCGGAGGAAATACAAACTAATTAAAAGCTACTCAACTCATTAGACTCAACGACTCAAAAGCAAGACATGGAAATCCTTTCTTTCTTTCCTTTCTTCTCCCCCTTTCTCCCCCCGGTTTTGTCTTAATTCAGTCTCTCTCCCTCTCACTCTCTCTCTCTCTCTCTCTCTCTCACTATTTCTCAGAACGAACACACAGATGAAAAGGAAAACAAGTGTCGACATATCAAAACGTTAGAATTAGCAGCGGAACTGGGGCGAAGAAGAAGAAGAAGAAAAAGAGAGAAGGAATGACGGGGGAAGTGAATGAGAATGAGGGACGACGTGAATGAGTAAAAGATATGAGGGTGGAACGATACAGTATTTTAGATTTTAGTGCTGCTCAAAGCCGTTGGAATATTATGTATGTACATGTAGCAATATAGCAATTGGGATTGTAATGGGATCCAACAATTTGATAAGATGACACAAGGGGAGTTGTTTTTATCTTTTAATTGGGACATTTCGACTCTGACTGTTTGATCGTGGTCAAAGTCCGTGGTCGTGGTCGTCCTGCACATATCGTACAGCTATACAGATAGACAATGCGTAATGCGTAATACGCATAAAATACATACACATATAAATCTATATATATATATGGAAAATATAATATATAAATGGAAATGGAAAGAGGAGAGAGCGAGAGAGAAATGGATGCGGAGAAGAGGGTCCTTCAACCAGCTCCATTTTTCTCTCCCTCTCTCTCTCTCTCTCTTCCTCTCCTTCCTTCTCTCTATCCGATAGTCAAAACAGAAAGAGGAAAGAGAGAAAAGACAAAGACAAAGTCAAGTTTTTTGGATTTGAGGATTCGGATCCGAATTGGGAAGTCGTCGAACGAGTTTCGTCCGAGTTCGTCTGTCTGAAGTTGGAGTTGGAGTCGGGATCGGAAGGCTTTGGGCCATAAAATATGAGTGAAGATGCAGCTCAAGTGGCACTCAGACTCTCACTCTCTCTCTTTCTCTTTCTCTCCCTCTTTCCCTTTCTCTTCATTCTCTCTCTCTCTCTGTTTCTCTGTTTCCCCCCTTGTCAGAAATGTACATGGCCCATGTCAACAGTTGACCTGGAGCAACGTGAAGAGTAAAACCAAGAGAAAGAGAAAAAGCAAGAAAGAAGGAATAAAAAAAAACAAAAAACAAAGGGACACCCTCGAGACACCCCAAAAAACATTGGACACATTTCTTCTCTCTCTCTCTCTTCTCTCTCTCTCTCCCCAAGAAAAAGTCAAATAAATACAAAATAAAATCCACATACGTCATCCCATGTTCACTATTCACTATTCACTGTTCATCGTGCACCCAAGAAAAACTATAACTATATCTATTTATATCTATAGACAATACAACAAGAACATTGTACTACACACACACTGTACATTCCGTTTGATATTTACATGTCGCTCATTTAATATTTAATACGTTTGCATATTGTCCCTCCTTTCTCTCTCACTCTCATTCTCTCTCTCTCTCTCTCTCTCACTCACTCACTCTTTTTCCATGTGAAATCCATATCCATCCACTCATTTCTTATTTAAATACGACAAATTCGCCCTCTCAAATCATAAAACCCATAAACCAGACACGTACAAATAAAACTTTAACTCTCTGCATTTCCTTTAAGTCCTCGTTTTCCTTTCCCATCTTCAACTTTCTCAATTCAAAAGGGGAAATTTATGGATTTTCCATGTGAATGTGTGTGTGTGTGTGTGTGTGCACAAGTGAAATTTATTATGGATTTGTCTAATGGTGAGCTCACTTCACTCTTCTTCTCTTCATCTTTTCCTTTTTGACTTTCTCTTTTCCTCATTCTCTGTCGTCTTATTCTTTGGTTTTGGGTTTTCCCTTTTACCCTACAGTTTGAGTTTGCGTGTATTTGAGCAAGAGCAAGACGATGTGAGTGAGTGAATGTGTGTGTGTGTGTGGTAAATGATATGAAATAAGAAATAAGCTGTTATGGTAATTGGGAATTGGAAAGAGATGAAGCGTGCCTTCACGATGGTTTGATCGCCCCAAGCTTTGTTTCCTCTCCTTTTACTTTCCTCCTCTCTCTCCCTCCCTCCCTCTCTCTCTGTAGACACTCAAGCCCAATTTCATGCCCAGAAGCAACCCAAAGATATTTTTACTATGGCTTTGACTCTCCTTCTTCCCGTCTCTCCTTCGTCTTTTCCTTCCATCCACCGTTACCATCATTTCACTTTCCTCTTCACGGCTCTCCTTTTCATGTAGAACAAGGAGCACCAGCACCAGCACACCGATGAAATTCCGAGAAAAAAACTCAGGGAAAGAAATCTTTGAGAAGGTACCGATTCGGATTTGAAGCCTGTTTCCACCACTCATATCATCCACCACGACTCGACTCTCGACTTGTAGAGGAATCGTGAACGGTGAGATGGTGAACGGTGAGATGGGTACGGTGCAAGTGGATGTGAATGTGAATGAGAGAGAGAGAGAGAGAGAGAAGAAGGAAAAAAAAGGAAAATCAATTTGAAATGTATTGACATTGTATTTGCTATTTGGTTATGAACGTCTGGGGTTCAGATTGAGATCAAGACGAAGATGGAGGAGAAAAGGAAGGATAGAAAAAAAAAATCTACATATACAAACTACTTGCATTGGATATTCCACTCCATTCCATTGTATGTAGATTCTGGCTATATTTTTTTGGAGGGGATGGGATCCATTCGGGGAATGAGTTGAGCTCAAGTTGAGGGTGGCTGCGGCTCATTCACTCACTCACGTTTATATGAGTGTGAGTTTGAACATCGTCAAAATCCCAAATACCAAATATACGAAATAGGATATAAAATTCAAAAAATTCAAAGAGGAGAAGAATGAGAAAGTACAGGAGAAAAAAGTAAGAGTAAAAGTAAGAGTAAAAGAGCACCAGAATCAGAATGTAGAAAACCATTTCGAGTCCAAGAAGAAGGAGTAAAAAGTCAAAGTCAAAATAGTTTTTTTTTTTGCTTCATCGATGCCGATGTCGATGCGAATTGCGAATGCTCAATGTTTCGATATGGGATGAAACTGGAAAGTCTGAAAAGTCTAGAGCCAAAGCTCGAGTCTTGACATGAAATGTTCTAATTGAAATTCTTAAGAAAGAAAGAAAGAACGAAGGGGGAAAAAAAGAAAGAAAGAAAGAACGAAAACAAGAAAGAAAGAAAGAAAGAAAGAAAAGAAATGAAGAAAGAAAAAAAAAGAGAGAAAACCCAAAAACGTAGGGAAAAGATGGGAACGGGGAAAAGGGAGGAAAGGAGAAGAAATAAAAGGGGGAAAAACCCGGTACGGGTAACTTGCAACTTGCTCAAGGATTCACCTGAGTTTTTCACTCTCTTACTCTCTGTTTTAACTCTCTCTCTTTATCTGTCTCTCTCTCTTCCTCTCCTTCTCTGAGTTTTTCAAAGGTTTCCATTTTCCACTGAGCCCCAGAGATAAAGGGCAACTTGTAATAAGTTTGTGTGTACATACACCCAGCCAAAGACAGAGAGAAAGAAAGAAAGAAAAGTGAGAGTTGGCTGGAAGAAGATAAGACACACTGAAAATTGTAAAATGTCAAAAAAACTCGAGTACTAAATGCTAAAACTCCCAGCCGAAAACCGAAACCGAAAACCACCCAAAGGAACTTGAATATTGAACATTGGAAATTGAAAATTGAAACAAATGGAGAGAGAAAGAGAGAGAGTCTGACTACGCAATTCATCGGATTTTAGATTTTGGATTTTGGATCTTGCATGTGCACAATCCTACGTGCTTGTACTTGTACTTGTATATACATTGTGATATAGTTTCTATATTGTATCTCTCTACATTGTGTGTGGAGGGAAAGTGAAAGGACTAAAGTGCTGAAAAAGGACAGGAGGAGATTTGGCTGTGTATCGAATATCACGATGCATTGTATATTGTATTGGTATTGGGAGGAGATGGGAGAACGAGAGAACGAGAGAAGATGGAAGTGGAGAGAGAGAGAGAGAGAGAGAATTAACCTTTAGTGGAATCTAATCAATCATGTATCAAGTCAACGATCTGGAGTCTCGAGACAACCCACCCCAACCAACTTGCAACTTGTATCTTTGTCCACACGCATTCCCACTTCCAAATTCTCTCTTTCTCTCTCTCTTGTTCTCATTCTCTCTCTCTCTTTCACTCTGTGTAGAGTGGAGCAACTGAATTACCCTCCCGAATTTCTCCTTCCCATCATCCCATCATCCCGCTGCATCCCACATCCTTTACAGCTCAGATGAATACCCCGCAACGAATAACGAGTAGAGAGCGAATAGCGAATACATATAGCGAATACGGACGAACGGTAAGAGATAAGCATAAGCGGGGAAATGGCTGCAAACTTTTCCCCTCGTCTTCTTCATCTTCTTCTTCTTCTTCTTGTTCTTATTTCTTCTCTCTTTCTCTCCTTCTCCAAGGCGATGGCGATAACAACTCAACTTGTAATGCTCTTTCTCTCTCTCCTCTTTCAATTCTTCTCCTCCTCTCTCTCTCTCTCTCTCTCCCCTTTCTTTGTCTCCAACTCATTTTCCCCGAAAATTCAGAAAAGATAACACATAACATGGAGCCATTCATTCACTCACTCACTCACTCGCTCGCTTACTCCGTCATTCACTAGAGAGAGAAATCCTCCTCATCATCATCTTCCAACTTCCCAACACAACACAACACAACACAGCACAAAACCCGAAACTCAAAGGAACCAAATGGAAGTAAAAAAAAAAAAAATAGAAATGGGGAGAAAACGTGTTGGGTGTTGGGTGAAAATGAAAATGAAAAAAAAAAAAAACTATAGGGGAAACGGTAAAACGTAAACGTAAAATGATGAAATGGGGGAAATGGTGAAAATGAGAGAACGGTTACGGAATTTAAATCAAATGGGGATTATTTGAAAGGCAAAAGGAGAGGAAAGGAGAGAAAGAGAGGGAGGGCGGTGGATGTACAATAAGAACAAGAATGAGAACAAGAGAGCAGGAGGAGCCGGATTTGACTCACTCCAAAGTCGTCAAGTGAGAGTGAGAGAAAATGAGTGAGAAAAGGTAATTATGTTCTGGATGGATACTCTGGATAATATTTCCAAAATAATATTCTAAATTCTAAATTCCAAAAGCTCTCTTCTCTCTCTCTCTCTCTCTCCATAACATATGAAGTTTAAGTTGGAGAAAAATAGAGAGGGAATATGAATATGAATGTAGTTTTGGTATATGAAGGAAATAAAATAGTAGGCGTATGAGTAGGAGTAGCGTGCTGGATCTCCATGATAAAAAAACGGGAGGAGAAGAGAGAGAGAGAGAGAGGGAAAGAGTCCGGGAAAGGGAAAGTTCTATTGGAGGAGCTGGAGCTGGAAACTGGAAATGGAAATGGAAACGGCGGAAAAGAAAAGTGGAGATTAGACGAGTGCACATTAACTCCACACATTATACATTTTTTAACGGCGAGACTAATTACATTTGATTGCATTACTCTCTCTCTCTCTCCCTCTCTCTGTGTGTACGACCTCACCTAGAGAGAGAAGGGAACTGTGAAATACACACACACACACATACACACACACATTGAGAGAAAGTGACTGTGTATTGTGGAACAAGAGCAAGAACAGGAGAAAGACGAGAGAGAGGGTCGCACATTAAAGTATTAGATAAGAAACACACAAGTTTATTATCCAGCCATCTCTCTCCCCACTTTACACACACACACACACACACACAGTTAGCCAAAATCCCAATTCCAACTTGAACTGTTCTACTCTTACCCTCTTAAACCATATACAAATCCTGGACAACTTCCTATATTGCTCACAACCCAACTTTTCCTTTTCCCTTTTTGAATTAAGAGAGAGAGGAGAGAGAGAGAGGAAGAGAGAGGCAGGTGGAGGGGAATACAATAGAAAAGTAGAGAATAACTATGAAATAATCTGTGTGGGTTTCTTCAACTCCCCTGGAAAAATTAAGATAAACTCTCTCTCTCTCTCTCTCTCTCTCTCTCTCTCGGCCCTACAAATTCTCATTCCCCATTCAAATCCGGACATACTTACATATTTAGTCAAGAGTTTAAGAGGAGACGGGGAACTGTCATGCACTTCCCTTCGTGTGATTTGTCATATGAAACCTTGTGCGTCGGTTTGTATGTGTGTGTGTGTGTGTGATATATATATAACAAATGGGGACAGGTGAGGATTTTAAATGTTTTGAATATTATATGGGCAAATGAATGCCCTTGAAGGGAATATGAAAATCCCATTGGGAACTCGCATGAAAATTATTATGCATATTACATTTGTGTGTGTGTTCGTTTGGATACCTATAGTTAAAGTAATATTAATAGTAATAGTAAATTGTCCAGGAATTTCCCGTTTAGCTGTAGAGTTTCAAAGAGTTTTTAGCGACACCAAAACCAAAAGGGTTGTTCGTTCATGATTAGTTGAAATTTTCCATTTCCCATTTGAATTTTCCTCGAGCGAATGGTGAAGCATATTTAAATGTGAGTTTGACGATGGCGGTGGGATTAGGAGAGGTTTGCGGGATTTAATTTAGATTTTTTTAGATGGGGGATCAAGATGAAGAAGAAGTCGGACGACGAAAGTGAGAGGCTGTTTTGGTTTTTTGAGAGTGAGCGACATGAAATAGGAGGTTCAAATTTACACACACACACACACACACACAAACACTTGCATTTACATTTACATTTACAGAAAAAAACGTCAGCTTAATAGTACAAACAGTTGGCAGTTTGAATTTTGAACGTCTATGTTTTTTTCTGTTCTAACAACTCTGAGCCCTTTTCTTGGGTTGTTCAGTTCGTTCGTTCGTTCGTTCGTGGGTACATTTCGTCCTCAATACATGTGCGTTTGTCTGGTGGGTGAGCTGTGAGTTTTGAGTTGTGTTCTGTTCTGTGTATACAGACTAGACACAGACATTTGGGAACCTTTTACATGTGTATCTACCATCTAGAATACAGAGAGCACATGTAAAATGTAGAAGGGTTTGTATCGTATATGCACAAGTATGCAAGTCAGAACGAGAACGAGAACGAGAAACAGCAGCAACTGCTTCAAGTACCCACAAAATACCAAGGAGGAACCCAAATCCACAATACAAATACAAATACAAATAATATCGTATGTAGACTTTTGTGCATGGAACGAGTGAAGTACCGATGGATTTTTACTATCTACATGTGTAGGAAATGTGTACTACAAACTACAAACTACAAACTACCAAGCGATACTCATAATAATGGAAAATGGAAACTCATAACAAAACTCATGATCAGTCTCATCGTCAGTCTCACTGCACTGTGTTCTGTGCCTTGTTTCTCTCCGAAGCTACATGCTATGCTCTATGCTATATTATGCTATGTTTGCAATGCACATTGCACATGTTCATCTGTCCATTTCCATTTCCATTGGATGGAGAGAATAAACGAGAGCATAATATAATGGCCATCATCCCAAACTATCTATACAACTCCGACTACACAAATATACCTGTAAATATGTACTAGTATACAAGTACAAATATACGAGGACGAGGAGGACGACGACGACTAGGAATATTCTCTATCAGCCATCAACTTTTATTTTATCTTCTTACCTTCGCTCCATCCTCCATCCGACTTCCCATTTAATACACTCACAACCACATTTTTTCTCCTTCCCCACATTGAGAGTTGAGAGGAGCGAGACCTCATAAATTACTATTTCTCTTTTATTATCTATATTCTATATACAGATAGTATTCAGTATTATGAACTATGGACATTTCTCCACAGTTCATTCCAATTCTCTCTCTCTCTCTCCTCTCTCTCTCTCTTTCTACACTGGAATTTTTCTTGGCCTCTTCTATATTTTCCCCATTTCAAATCATTTTACGATATTTTTATGCACTAATTACTCATATAGGTTTCCTTTCACCTTTTTTTTATTACATGGCCACAAATCAGGGTCTCAATTCATTTCATTTCATTTCAATGACACGTTTTTTTTTGTGTGTCTTCAAAATTCTACCTGCAAATTCCCCCTGAATGAATTGCGTGTATAGGTATAATTTTTTGGTCTTTAGTCTTTGGTATTTTAATTCGGATTTTTTGGATTTTTGGACTAGCTCTGGGGAAAACTGAATGGATTTTTTTGTGGGATGAAGTGAAACTTTTTGGGTTGAAGTTTCCACATGGTGGATTAGTCAGAGTGAGAGAGAGAGAGAGAGGGAAAAATTGGAGTAAAATTGTCATGTGGAAGATATAGGAAGAGAAAGAGAGAGAGAGAGGGAGACAGAGGATTTTAGAATGGAATAGAATGGGGGATAGGAGAAGAGATTTGTGGGTTGTGTTGAGACGGTGATTAGACGCTCCATTTGGGGAAACAATAGAAAGTTTTGCAGTTTTTACTAATCCTCAACTCAACTCTCAAGTTGAGTTGAGTTGCCACACAGACACAGACAGAGAAAGAGAGCAAAACAGTAGCAGCAGTCGCCGCCGCCGACTATACATATATGACTGTGACTATGACTGTGAAGCTACAGAACAAGCCGTGTCAGAGGAGGAAGAAAATAGAATCAGCAGAGAGAGAGAGAGAGAGAGAGAGAGAAAGAGGAGAGAGAAATAGAGAAGAGGGAAATTGCATTATTCTCAATTCGGATTCTCTTCATTTTTATTCCACATGAATAAACAGATAAATTTAGACGATCCGAGAGGATTTAGTGAGTCTCTCCGAGTCGTCGTCCCCGAGAGTAGAACCAGAGTCGACGAGCTAAACAGCTTGTAAAATGCATATCACATCACTTACTTGCTACACACCACACACACACACACGTTCTCTCTCTCTCTCTTGCACTCTCACACAAATACCGAATACCAAATTCCAAATACCCACCAAAACAAAACAAAACCAAATAACATGAAAAACATGTACAAGTAAAAGGGAAAGTGACTCGACATCTATACACTCCGTTTTATCATTGTATATATATATATTTATATATGAAAACACACAGGGAAATACACAAAATGCATACGGTACAAATACAACCAACTCGGGACGCTCAAGATAATATAAAAAAACACAGAGACGAAGAGTTAAAAAAACCGAAAACGAAATAGGAAACGCACCGAACATTCTGCCGGCCTCAGTGTTCCTAATGAGACTGCTGCAACTCCAACTGATTGTGATTGCGAGGACGAGGAAATGAAGAAACTCGTAATCGTAATCAGAGTGTTTCTTCTTCTTAGTCTTAGACTTAGTCTTAGTCTTAGTCTTTTCCTTCTTCTTCTTCTCTTCCTTCATTTCCATAATCATTTTTTTTCTCCTTTTTTTATTATTTTATTTTTTTGTTAAAAGAGACAGAAAATGAACGGAGCACCACTTTGTCTTGCACTCCCACACAAAATCACTACGAGATCGAGATCGAGATTGAGATTGAGATGGAAAGATCAACCAAGACCTCAGTCACCAATATTTGTATTTGTATTAGTATATGAGTATTTAAAACTCACTCACTTTTCCACACTTTTTTTCTGTTGTACAGGTGCACGTTTATCTTTTTTGTTTGTATAATATATTATATATTCTACCGTTCACGGACTCACAGACTCAACGTCGTCTACGGTTGACAATCGTCATAATGTGTAATGAGGATCCGACTTGGAATTAAAACTAGAAGGAAGTAAAAGAGTTAGAGCTCCACTTGCACTGAGCCAACAACAACAACAACAACACACTCCGCCTCACACACAGTCCACTGGAACAACTCACTAAATAACTTCTCCTCATCATAATTCTTGTACATATATATACATATATATATATATTTTACCTACTATCTAGGATTTTGTTTTACACTGTGCTCACAATTAAATCCCGAGATCATGACCATCGCAATGACAATGACAATTGTCATTGGCAATGGCACAATATAATTTTGAACTTTGAACTTTGAACGTACAAATACAAATTCAAATATCAATATCAATATCAATATGAATGGAAACTGTACACACATGTAGTGGGAAAACGCAAGAATTTTCCTTTAACGAATTCACCGTCCGTCTTCACCCTTCCAAGGCAAATTCACAACTGAACATTCTAAAACTCCAAATCCCTCCGACTCTCTCTCTCTCTCCCTTCAACTCTCCACTCACAGTCAGCTCAGCTCAGCTCTCAAAGCAAACGCAACTCGAGTGATATTCTCCCTCCAATCCAATCCAAAACACACGCACACACCGTCTTCTCATCATCGTCAGTATTCACAGTGTATTTCATACGTAGAACTTTCATATGCATCCTTTTTTTAGATCCTTCCACACACAATGCATACAACATAGGTCCACATACAGTGCTGTACCTTGACTGTATTCTGTATGTATCATACTATTTTTAATTACACACATTATATATGTACAATATTTCCTATGTCTGTATCTGTAGAGAGTTGAACACTCTCCGCTCCTAATTACCCACAGACAAACTCATGTATTTAGCCTGCACACACTGCACTTAACAAGGGAATATAGAATACAAATACAAGCATTTACAATTAAAATCCACACACACACACACACAAACAAACGACAAACACACACACGGAGACACATCATTTTTACTTCATTTACGATGCACCGCTGTGCATTCATACTATTCATATTCGTATACCTACCGTGCTCACAATTTACAATGTACATTTATCAAGAGAATGACAGTGAGGAGTGTGTGAGGAATCAAATGACTCATTATACAGAGTGTGGGAGTGAGAGTGAGAGTGCGAGTGAGAGTGAGAGTGAGGGAAGGGACAGACAGACAAGGGATTATAAAATCCCTACTGGTAATATATTACCAGTTTTCATATATTAGTTAGTCAGTATCACCAGTTTTACCACCAAAGAACATGAAACAACATGGAATTCAAAAGGGACCAGGGGAAATTATGAAAAGTTGGAGAGTGTGAACTGTGAAGAGTGTGAAGAAAAATAACAGAAGAGGAAACGTTTTATTGAGTGTGGGAAATCCGTTGTATATCTTATTATTATTGTTATCATTATTATTGCATGAAGGGGGATTCTAATTATTAGAAAAATTATCGCAATGCAATGCAATGCAGACAGATAGAGAGAGGCAGAGGTAATTTCACCTAGATAATGTGCATTCAAATGTATAGAAATTGATTGTAAATTGTTTAATGAGTTTAATGAGTTTAATGAACTACATATACTATATACGAATATCAAAGCAATATGTACATAGTAATAGGTACATATAATATACGTATGGTCACACTTTATTTTGGTTTCGATATGGATTACTTATTAAAAATTCTACAATTATTTGGATTTGAAATGTGGAGATGGAGATGAAAAGTTCAAAGTTTAAGCGGATTTTTGTATATATACCTACCCATAGGATTCTGATCTGATGGATGATGAGAGACAGCAAAAAGGAGGAGGAGAAAATGCGGGAATTTATCGCCTCGGTTTTTTTTTTGTCTTTGTCAAATTAGAAATTTCAAATTTCATTGCAGATTGATTAACTCGTCGTTCTCGTTCTTGCTCTTGTTCTCTTGTTCTCGTCTTGATCGTCGTTTTCATGTGAATGTATGAATATACATGTGGAAAATGTAGGGGAACTGATGAATTCTCAACTCGCCTCTCTTTTCCCTTTCCCGTCCATCATCAACCATCAAACAAAACTCTTGAGATCCGCACATAGAAATTAAGTACAAGAACAAAATGAACAAGATGAAGATGAAGAAGAGGAAAGACAGAGAGAGAGAGAGAAAGACGTATGGAATTCAGAATTTTCGGGATGTTCATTTAGACTGGAGAAGAGACTGGAAACTGGAAAGAGCTATGAGGAAAGAGAGAGAGAGACGTGGGGTGGAATTATACAAGCTCATGACCTACAGCTTAATCAAATTATTATAGACAGTCAAATTTGAATTTTATGAATACAAATTCCTTCACATGAACCATCCAAATGAGAAAATGAAAATGAAAAGACTACACAGAGAGAGAGAGAGAACGAGAGAATGATGTACGATACGGATCTATTGTAGATTGTAGAATGATGTAGCATCTACATCTACATTGTAGATTGTAGATCCTCAGTGCCCATTTGGCATTTAACATTTGGTCTTCCCGTACAATTTATATTTCATTTCACCGTTTTATAACAACAACTATATGGTCCTCGAGTTTTTCATACTCAATTTGATCTTATTTTATTCAATTTTATGCCCCATTTTGTACTTTGTATTTTACATATCCGGTTCCTACTTGATAATTTAAATCCGGATATATTTTGCATTTTGTAACTTTTCTCCACGTTTTTTCATATACTATCTATATCTACACATTATATCGTAGTATGACGGTTTCCTCGTGTACTCGTCCTCCAAAATAATATAACGTCAAGTTTATGGTCTGTGTGTGTGTGTGTTTTAATTTTAAATATTTGCGTTCGACTCTCTGGGCAAACAAAATTAGAATTCATGAAAACATAATATTTTGTATGACTTGAGGAAAGAGAAACTGTTGGAAAAACTGGATTGTCTACATTCTCTATATTCTGTATACATGTATGTACTTGTGTGTAGGCAGTATGCAGCAGTACTGTAGTCTGTATCACCATGTGTATATGTCATGTAAATGTACTTGAGAGAGAGGGAGAGAGAAAGAGGGCATACAGATAATACCATTATATTGAGTGTAGACTTGGAACTAAGAGCAGTTCATCATATACATATACATATGCTACACATTTATAATTTATGGTACGTTTATACACTCGGACTCACTCACTTCACTCATTTACTATTTACTCAACTATTTAATTATTCCAAGTCACAAGCAAACTTCTAACTTGAACTTCCAACTCCCCATCTTTTCTCTCTCTCTCTCTTTCTCTCTCTCTCTCTTTCTCTCTCTTCTCTTTCCTCTTCCAAGTCTAAATTCTAAAATTCTAAATAAATTCCACCCCCCCTCCCCCCAAAGTGACAACACAGACATTGTATTTATAAATTTGTAAATTACCGTGTACATACCGGTGGAGTTGGACGTGGAACGATTATATGAATGTTATAGTGGAAAACAAAACATGCCTTTTTAAATTAGTGTAATTGGATTGCAATCATATAATGGAGAAATGGAAACTCTCCATTTCCCCATTTTCCATGTCCACATCTTCTACAGATAATTGTTGTCGGGCTGTAATTTGTACAGGACAATTCAAATGTGAATATTTAAATCAAGAGCGAAAGAAAGTTTTTTTTTGTTGTTGCTTGTATATCTTATTGTACATTTTGTGCGGAACTCATTTGACATTTGACATTTGAATGTTTGCCTACACAACTATACAACTACAACTAGAACAAGAAGAAAAACAAGAATGAGATAAATTGGTGGTATTACATATTATTATGATTATTGTTATAATATACTTGGGAGTAGAGGATAGAGTAGGATGGAAGTGGGAGGGGGAGGATGAGAAGGCTATTAGATTATTTGGAAATAAAGAGGGAATTGAGTTAATAAGCGAGGACTAGTCCTGGGAAATGAGTTTAGTTGGGAGAGTGAGGTAAAAGTGAAGGATTAAACTAAAAAGACAGTGTTGAGACAGTGAGAGGAGAGAGAGAGAGAGAGAGAGGAGAGAGAGAGAGAGAGAGAGAGAGAGAGAGTCTTCACTATACTGTAGGTATGTTCTAGTTGTACAATGTACAATGTACATGCAGTCTAAACACACAGCAGTCCTAAGTGATAAGTTGAGTTTTGAGTTGTGAGTTGCTCAACCGAGTCCATTTCTTCACTCTCTGACTGCTGACGATGACTCTGTCTGTGACTTAAAGTGCGAGTGAGTCCTCGATAATAAATTATGCAACTGTTTCTGTTTCTCTCTCCATGTACATGTACATGTACAATGTACATCCAACTCCATCACAAACTAAACTATGAACTTTATAGAAGAACGACAACGACAACGACAACAAAATAGACGTCGAGTCGAGTCGAAAATCCACATGTTCCTTCTTCTTCTTCTTCTTCTTCGTCTTCTTTTTCGTCTTTTTCTCAATGCTCGATTCCATATGCCTATACACTGTCGAATACAGAGGAATACCGTAGAAGTGGAAGTATCTGTATACATAGTGGCAGTGGAAACGGGATTCACAAATGTTACAAGTTACAACACCATTAATATCAACATGTTTTTGTCCTCCACTATACTCCATGTACTCTACTGTACGAGTATATGGTGTACAAGTCACCTTGGGATTTCCTAACAGTTAACTCTCCTATATATGACGACAATCTACAATTGAAATTGATCCAATTCACAAGCTTACCGTTGTTCACATTTCACTTTTTATCATTTCCTCTCTCACTCTCACTCTCCCTCTCTGCCTGTCACTCATTTCATTCATTCATTCAATCCATCTCGAATGAATACAAGAGTTTTTTAAGTTTTGTATATTGTATATCGCCAGCTCTTTTCCCTTATTACCCATATCCATTCTCATTAGAATTTAGATTTAGATGAAGACGATTACAGATTAGCTCACCTTCCTCTTCTCTTTCCTTCTCTTTCCTTCCCTTCCATCCGCTGTCTCTGCACAATACACAAATGAATAAACAATTGACTGCACACAGTCCGTCCACCACATGTGATGTAATATAACTATAGAATACAGACAATTATACAATATACAGAAAACGGTAAAGTTCCTCATTATTTCTCTCTCTCTCCCTCTCTCTCCCTCTCTTCCTCCCCCCTCTCTCTCTCGTTCGTATGGCATATTTCCCAACTTTTCCCTCAACATTGAATTTAAACTTGCTCACATTCGTGTGTCTCGACGATGGTACAAATCCAGTCCATGTGTCAGCCCATCTACCATGGACGTTATCTATACGAATATTGACTCCCTCTCGACTATATCGTACGATATCTATGCCGTTGTTTTCATCGACATTTCAATTTCAAGTTGGAGTTTTTAGCTGGATCATCATCGATTGCATAAATAATTTGATTACGGCCATATATCAATATCGTACACTGTACTGACTGTACACATACTATTATAAATGTACAGGAAATAAATATGACACAGAGTCATACTACAAAGACAAACTACATATGTACATACAGGATTGTGATTGTGTGCATAGCAAGGATTGAATTGAACCTTGTCTTTGTCAGAGTCAAATTGTAAATTGTAAGAATTGAGACTATGGTGACTGGTGAAGAGAGAGAGAGAGAGAGAGAGTTGAGTGAAAGGGGAAGTTGATGTGGAAAACATGGTTGACGGTTGGCGATAGTGGACGACGCGGCTTTGAGCTCTTTTATAGATGATGGGGAATATCTATCCATCCCTATCCTGCAGTACAGTGTAAGGGGACAGAATAGGAATAGAAACAGGAACAGGTAAAGGAAAAATTGACAAGGACGACGACGACAAGAAGAAAGTCCTAGACAGAGAGAGAGAGAGAATGTGAGCGTATATACATGTTGTGTGCATAAGGAGGAGTGTGTGTGGCTTGGATTTTTCAGAGTGAGAGAGAGAAAGAGAGAGAGAGAGAGGAAATTGGCGAAATAATTTGTGTAGACAAAGGGAGTAATGGTAAGGAATAAGAATTGGGGTGGAGAATGGAGCGGAAGAGAATGGGAAATTTTTTTTCCTTCCCCATTCTGCTTGTTCTTTTCCTTGGTTTTTTTTGCCTTCAGAGGTAGACCTCTCATACTCGACTTGTCACAAACTTAATTATGTCCCCACAGATCACATTGGATATACACACTCCAATCCCAATCCCCAATCCCAATACCAATACAGCGACAGATATATACTTAAGGTATACATGTGACAACTGACAATTTCCAAAGGAAAATACAGAACAGAACAGAAAAGAAGAGAACATGGAGTAACTATATTATATATGGAACTTTGGACTATACGGATTAGACATATAGATATAAGGATTGTAGGTAATGAGCTGACTTTGAATAATTCTGATTCCAATTCTCCCTCTCCTCCTTTTCATCCTCTACTGATATATATATATATATATTGTAGATTCTTCTTCTGGATTGGGGTTTGTGGAGACGGAGAAAGAAGGAGGAAGTGAAAGAGAAAGAGAAAGAGAAAGAGAAAGAACAGAGATGAGGAAAAAACGTAGAGATTCTACTGATATCTCTGATTTGCGATTCCCAATGTCGATTTCCAAACAAAGAGAGAGAGAGAGAGAGAAAGAAAGAGTGAGAGCCAAGACCGCGGAATTGAGACCCAGAAGAAGAAGAAGAAGAAGAAGAGAGAGATTGAATTTTGACCAGAGTAAAGAGATGAAGATAAGATGATGGAGCTGTTTGGTTTGGTTTGGTGAGGTTTGGCTGAGTGTATAGCTATGGATGTCACGATTCTAGAAACAATGATGATTTATTGCGAGGGATTTAATTGGATTAATGTGTAAGCTTGGGTGCTCGGGCTGGATCTCTCACTACTCACAGCTAACACACACACACAGTCCTCGACTCTCTCTCTCTCTTTCTTTCCTCTTTGATTCCGTCCCACTCCGAGCTTATGAGATTAACCGAATTCTAAATTGTCAGAATCAACCAAGCCTAACTAACCAGCAACCACTTTCTCTCTCTCTCTCTTTCTCGCTCTATTTCTATTTCTACTTCTATATATATCGTATTTCTCTCTACCTTCAAACTCCCACTTTACTTTATTCAATCCACACACAGAAAACAGAAAATCATTGTGCGTGTTGTATAACAACATAACTTTAGATTCTCGTCTGTACACTACACACTAACCCAAATATCTGTATATATACGACATATATATATATATATATACCAATAATACATTCATAATACACTCCAGTATCCAGACAACTCCTGCATTACAGGTCTCATTTAATTACCCTTTGAATTTATTTATTATTTATTCTTTATTCCCGCACAGACTCTTTTCTCTCCTCTTCTTTTCTCTTCCCTACATTACTAATATACTAATATACTAATATTTAATATTTCCTTCTCTCTCTCAACTCTGGGGGGGACACAATGGACAAATGTATATATAAATGTATAACTAAACACGGATATAGAGATTGCATATTTAAATAATCATTTGAGCAGTTAGTTTGAGAATGCAGGGGGATTCGAATTTGACAATATTGTGAGTTGGCGGGCGCGCAGGAATAATAATAATACGATACATGAAAATGATAAGATCGAGATCCTCGAGGAGCAGCCTTCCTCTGACTGTAATACCGTAAACTGTAAACTGTAACCATGGCTGTGAGTTGAGTATTATGGGAATGGAAAATGCACTGAGCAATTTCTGAAGGGATCTTCCCAGAAATAGCGAGAGAGAGAGAGAGAGAGAGACAGTTTTCTATTCGTGTTTGTATTTTGTATTTGCATTTGCATTTGCTCCTTATTATGAGATGTACAAACTACAATGACATTCTACAACCAGAACTAGACCAAGTCCGAAACCCAAAACGAAATTCTTGTTTGCCATTGCAATGCCATGCCATGTAATGTAATGGCGATGCTCAGGCCAAGAGATATCGTATAGAGAGAAGAATTACCTATATAAATTATTTTGTATACATTGTATATTGTATATTGTATGTACTATATATCTGTATCTGTACAGTAAGCAACGAGATGAGATGTGTTCTGTTGCGTTGTGTGTTTTGTTTGGGGAAATATAATGAATTAGAAAATATTCTAGTTGGCATTGAAATTGAAGGGAGGAGAGTTGGAAAATATTATTATCATCATCTTTTCCTTGGTCCACATTCCCATTTTCTCTATATATATTGTAGAGAAACTGCAAAAGGAGAGAAAGAGAGAGAAAGAGAGAGAAAGAGAGAGTCCATGTCCATGAACTGTGTGTCGCTGTGTATTATTATATGAATGATATGATTATAGTTGAGAGCAAATAACAATTTCTCAAAGGGAGACATTCTCATTTTCTCACAAATAGAATTCGCAACGCAATGCTCAATGCTTTGGGATTCCGAATTACTTACTGCTTTACTGCTTTCTCTCTCTCTCTCTCTCTCTCTCTCTCTCTCTTGTACTGTGGGCTTACACTTTACTCTTTACTCTCTGCCATCGTCTGTATGTGTATTGTGTATTCTTGGTTCATCGTAGTCCACGTTGTATAGTCGTTTTGGGCCCAAACAAAACTTCATCTCTTGCTGTCTCCAAAACTCCCACCATTAGCTATATCACACGAATTATTCACCAACTCAACTAACGACCCGCCTCAAAAAGGCAAAGGGAAAGTAAAAGTAAAAGTAAAAAGGAAAACAAACTCCATCGTGTATATGTCTATATATATATATCGTATTGTATAGTATATATATATATATATCTGTAGACTGTGTACATGGCAATAAACAAGATAAAATAGAATAGATAGACTGTAGAGAGACAGTTTGTTTCTGGTACGGACTACGGACTACACACAACAGAGTCGCTCTATTACTTTAAATATCTCTCCTTATTATAATTATATTTCATATTATATGGGTGTGGATACTGTGGATATATGTGGTGTTGTGCATTCAGTATTCAGAGAGGGAAGATGTCAGGCAGAACAGAACAGACGGATAAAGTGAGAGGAGGAGGAGGAGGAGACTCGCACTCAAGGTGAGAAGATTTTTTGTGTGCCATGAGAGGAAAGTTCCATGAGAGCTTGGGTAGTTGATCCGTGTGGACATGGACATAATATTTGATGGACAGTTGGGTTCTTGGTTGTTGGTGTAGGCAGCAGGGAAGGAAAGAGTACGAGAAAGAGAAAGAGAGAGAAAGAGAAAGAGGAGGGAGAGAAAACATTTCTCATGAATATTTCATAGCCGAATTTCACCCGGGCATCTCTCTCTCTCTCTCTCTTTCTCTCTGTACTTTCTCCAATGGAGAAGACTCAGACTCACCAGTTTTTATGGTTACCTTTTACGTCCTTCTTGGAAATTACGACTTGAAACGAACGATGACTGCATATTGTTGCATACAGCACTTTCTCTCTGTTTTCCTGTTTTTTAGTCGACGGAATCGAGGCAGTGAAAGGGAAAGAGAAAGAAAGAGTCGAGTCGAGAGTCATAAACATAAACAACAAAGAGAGAAAGAGAGAGAAAGAGGGAAAGCGAAACCAGTGGGTCGATACAACTTACGAAAACTCAAACTCAAACTTATTGACTCCCGTTAATTTCATTTCGGTTTTCGCCTCTTCTCTCTCTCTCTCTCTCTCTCGTTTTCTATGTATTTGACTCACTTTCCCTTTCTTCAATTCCAGTTTCATTCGCAGTTTTAGATTGTTGAGTGTCTGTTTTCATTTCTCCATTTCTTTTGTGTGTCTTGAGTTGACGCGAGTCTCTCTCTCTCTCGCTCTCGAAACTGTCGACTGTCCGTGGTGGCGGCTATAAATTCAGCAGTGATTGCATCATATCATGATTTATCACCGTCATCCACATGTACGCAGTAATATCGTGCTTGAGCAAAAATACTCTGGATTAAAATATCAGTATAGATGTTACCCTCAGAAATATAATCTTTCATCTCATCTTCTTATGCAGCACACACTCTCTCTCTCTCTCTCGTGTTGAATGTATGATATCAGTATCGTATGTGTAGAATGTATGTGGGTGGGACATGTAAGTCAGACGGTACACAGATCAAAAATATTATACACACAACTACTACTACTACTAAAAATATACACCAAGTACCCAGAGATCGTTTTGAGAGAGACGAGTAGACGAGACAAAACAGAAAGCACACACACACACACACACACACACACATGGAAAAGGAGGGAAAACTGTGTGAGGAGTAAACTGGGAAAAACCATAATAAAACATTGAATGGTCGGAACCCCTTACGTTAATCAAATCAAAGTAGCAGAATGGGAATTAGGGATCGAGAATAAAAAGACAAGAGAGATAGTAAAAACAAACAGAGACGAACGCAAAAAAAAAAAAAAAAATGGAGGAAAGATGAATTCGAGCATTCATGGCATATCCACACACATACACACACACACACACACACACACACACACATCATACACACATCCAGACACACTCTGACTGTTGTGTACAATTTTATTTTATTCTTTGTCCAGAGGGACTCCCGGCAACTTACTAGAGAAATGGTAAAAATACCCGAGGAAGAGAGAAGCAACATGTCATCATCATTCATGAGAGACTTTCTCTCTTTTTTATTCCCTCTCTCTCTCTCTCTCTCTCGTCCATTTTTACACTCACCATGTAAAATGTAAATACAGCAAATATATATAGGAAATGGCAGGGAATGGCGAATACTCGTAAAAATTGTAGGAATACAGATAATTGACTTGAGCTCGTTCAAATAGCCCACCCCCCAAATATCCGATTTTTTTAAAAGGAAAAACAAAAGCACATAGACAAAGAAGGGAGACAAGGTGAAAAATGTAATGTTGTTCAAGATGTTCAGCTGGTGGATTTTAAATTGTACGGTGCGTAGCTTGAGTATTATTATGAGGCGACCCTGGAGGAAGAGCAAGAGAGAGAGAGAGAGAAATAAGAGGGGAAACGGGGTTCAGGGTATTTTTGAGTTAGTTGCTGGTCAGTTGGTTGGTGGAAAGTAATTTAGAGGCATGAAACAATCTCTTGTTCTACCACCTGAGACTTTTCCCCCTCTTTTCTATCCTCTCCATTTTCTCCTGTTGTTTTTTCTTTTTGCAGCCACCGATTTCCACTTCGCTTGAGCTCAGTCTTACATGGAGAGAGAGAGAGAGAGAGAGATAGAGAAAGAATGAGAAATAAAGTAGAAAAGTGTATATATAGTAGTCTTTTTTTTGTCTGGCCAAGAAATATTTGTAATCTCTGGAGAGACATTTGCTCTGATTGAGCCACACTCATCTTTCCATTCCAACTGTTCAGCCAGAAAGCGAGAGAGAGAGAGAGAAAGTCTTCTTTTGCTAGTTGCATCCCCTCCCTCTCTCCGCTCTTTCCCCCATTTGCTTCCAACAACCCAAAGGATCCAATGACCAAAGACAATGCTACATCCAAATGACCAGAGAACCCTTGGCCTTTCATCTTATATATCGTATAATATAGACTAGACTAATTACATATTAACTTTCTCTTTCTTCTCTCTGACTGCCACTGACTCAAATGTTCATACACTTGGGCCAAAGAGTTACGACGGACCCGACTCGAAAGCTCCTAAGCTTCAAGTTGCCACAGTTGCTCATGACAGCCCCGCGTACATTCATCAGACAAGCCGAGCCAAATAGCCACTCTACACTGGTTTATGAAGCCCATTCAAAAAGTCAACACTAACTACTAACCTACTTAACTCACTGCTAACTCACTCTCCCTTCCCCTTTCTCTCTCTCTCTCTCTCTCATCATACAAAATACACAATTCACTTTTATTACTATTACACCGACCATATGAGAACGAGAGAGAGAGAGAGAGAGAGAGAGAGAGAATAAATATGTGTGTATACGTGTTAAGACATACCCGTTCTGATCGTGTACGTATACATGGTCATTAGTCATTATTCTCATTCAACACGATTATCTATCCATCTCCCTGTACTCAACGACAAGAATAACAGCAAATCTAATAATATATGCTTTTATTATTACTACTACTACGTCTATATTCTATACGGTAGTAATGTATATGTAATATGTGCTATACACTGTATCTAAACTATACAAAGTAAATCAATAAACTTTGGTTTTTTTCTTTATATACTTGTTCAGGATTCAAACTTCAACTTCCGCAAGTAGAGTCATAATAATGTGTATAATTTATTACAAAACAATAACATTGCATTATTATTTTTTTATCCTTCCTGCTCATAGTACAAAGAGAAAAAAAATACGAGCGTGATTGCATGTCCAAGTATGTATAAAAAACAAGACATGTACATATGGTTCATGTAGTAATAATCCAACTTGTGAACAATAGACACTATAAACATTTGTAAACACACCACTAATACACATATAGCATCATATCAAAATCATATGTATAAGTAGTCGTAAAAACTAGCATACAAAAAGTATTTTGTATTTCATATAATATAATAATAATATGTAACAATAAATTATGTATGAACTTTGGCACACACACACACACTTTGATAATCAAAATGTCATTCCTTTTTTTAACAATAAACATATTATGTTATAGGAAATTACATGTTTCATATTTATATGATATTTTCTTGTACGTAATATTTAGTCAGTCATGTCACGGGTCCAGCCGTCGTTTTTTACTATCCTGATATCCAGAAGCTCCGGATTCTAATTAAAAACAAAGCAAAAAATAATTCATGTCATTATTATTATTAAACTTGTTCTTGTGAGTGCTGTGTAGTTGCTTTGTTCCTAAATGTGTTAGACTACACATTTCCACACAAGATTTGATTTGTAAGTATAAGTAAATTGAACCTGATGAGGATGTGGAGGCAGATGAGACATTCAAGTTTTTTGCTACTACTGTTTCTCCTCCTGTCAGAGAGGAGTTTAATTTGTGATGATGATGATGATCCTGACGATCAAGTCCACCACACCATGAGGACAAGATGGACGCGGCAGAAGTATTCGTACTGTTGCTGTACGAGGGGAAATCATAGAATTGAATGAGTTTTCGAATTCGATTAAGACGTCCTGCCTCTTGTTCTTCCAGACCGCTATCACTGTCATGTTCGTTCACTTTGACAGGAGAAATGAGATGATGATGACGACGACTAGAAATATCTGCCACTACCAAAATGGAATCAGAACCAACAACCACTACTAAATAAAATCATCCATATAATAAAATATCTTTTTGTATTTTTATATACTATGTAATACATACTATGTATATATGTATATATTGTATTGTGTGACTGATTGGTAATGGAGCCAATATAATATATATTTTTTTTTTGTAAAAGTGAAACTGAAGCTGGAGAGACAAAGAGAGAGAGAAAGGGAGAGGGAAAGATTCAGAGTTCGAGAAACCAAGGAAACAACAGCTAGTAGTTTGAGATTTGAGATATGTGGAATATGGACTAACGATAAGCAAGTACGAGTCTCTCGTTCTGCAAGGAAATCTTGCCAACTGGACAACTTTTTCTCCCCAATCCCAAACCTAAACAAGAATTCTCTCTCTCTCTATGTCTGGAGCTAGCAAGTTAGGCACACTAACTGTAAGACTATGACAGAACACACATACACAGAGCATCATCATGATATATATAATATTATACGGAGGAAATATAACGAGAGATCATTACGGTTATTGGGATTCTGTAAAGGCGAAAGACTTTTTCTCGTTGGAATCCTCGACGATCCAGTCTCGCACAAGCCACACCACGAAACAAGAATCTCTTCTGATGATGACAAAACGGTATTTTGATATGATGGGAAATTTTCGAGCTCCTTCAACTTTTTCTCTGCCAGAATCTGTCGCTCAACTTTTACCTTACTCAGAAACCGCTTCCACTTTTCCACGTAGAAACGAAGTCGGATCCGGCAAAAGAGCACTTCCAACCTCCTCATTTTATTCTCCCTATTAGACCAGACAGTATCAAATAATTAAGTTATCATCATCTGAGGACACTATACACCATCTTTCAATTATATTCCATTGACTTGTCGTCCTCATATACCTTTCAATTTACTGTATTAAGACTTGATATTTTATTTACTCTCAGAAAAAACAATATGGACACTTATTATTACTTATGTGTGTATGAAATATTTAGTAATACGATAATGCACTAGACAAACATAAAACATATTGTATGTGGAACTCACTGTTCTTGTTGAGCTTGTATAAAGCAGTTGCGGCAAATTTCCTCGATTTTCTCTTTGACAGCTTTATCCAACATTCTTTTTTTTATGCCTTCACTTTTCCTTGCCACATTCACGTGATCTTTTCGTTGTTTCATTAAAATTTTCTTTACACGGTCTTGCACTATGACGTTTTCTAGCTGCAAAATGATACAAAAATAAACACAAGTAAAATACACATACTTAAAAAAATGTCTATCATAACTGTTATTCTTCTAATATACTTGTTTAGTTAGGTTTTGATTTATAATTTCATTAATTTCTTAAAATATTTACCTTTGAATAAATTGTACGAGCTCGTCTCTCAATATCCCCTTGCCTCTGAACTTTGATTCGCCTTTGCAGTTCCGCTTTGTGCCAACAATTGACGGAAACTCTTTTGATTTCACAGCTCAAAATCCTCTCATAGCATTTTTCACTGCCATGGACGATTTTGTTTTCTTTGATTCTAATAGAGGTAGTATTCTTTTGCTCCACTGGATGACGAAGAAATAAGTTCAAGCTACTACTGGATGAAGATGCTAAAGAGGAAAATGTATCTTTAGGAGGTTGTATCATTGGCAAGCCACTTGTAGTAGTAGGAGTAGCACTACCACCACCAAATATAGATGACATCAATTGAGTTGAGCCAGAGTTGAAAGGTTGATTTAACTGTTGAAGGAATGAGAATCCTGCTGTTGGTGATGATGAAGAAGAAGACAGAGAAGATGAAGGAGCAGCGGTGTTCAGACTTTGACTCATTGGTGTGACGGCCATAGTATTGGTTGTAGTTGGTGGACGAGGAGTGGAGGCAGCCCATGGAAAAGTAGTCAATTGCTGTTGAGAGGACGGTAGAGATTGTGTGACAACTGATGATGGTAAAATTGCAGGAGTAGAAACTTGACTTTGAATTTTGCTCACTGTTCCATCAAGTCTCTTAACTGGAACTCCAACCAGATCTCCAGGCATTAAATATCCTTGATCATCAAAACTTGTATGTGGACAGTGATCAGGATATGGATTTTTGTCTAGCGGACCACCATTTATTATTTCAGTAATCTGTAAACAAAATGAACATACATCAGGGTTTGTTTATTACTGAATTTTTTGTATATAGTACGGAATTACGAATACCTATAAAAAATATGTATTGTTTTTTGGCATATTAAATTATAGTAAACATAATGCTTAGTATAAGGTATATAACTAGAAGTACTTATTTACCGTTTGTGATAATTTGGATTCAATTAAATAATACTCTCTGCTTATAGATGGAGAATCCGGCATATCAAATGTTTTACGACTTAATGTAATTCGATCCTTTTCGAAATCACAGTCGACACCATGAGCAGAACAAAAATACTGGAAGAGCTCTCGCTTACTCTCTGCATATCCTAAAACTCTTGACACTGCTGATAACGAGGTCTGTAATAATAAGAACAAAATATATAGCCATTTTAATGCTGCAAAATTAACATTCCATTAAATTAAATTATACGTTCAAATAAACACATTCTTTTCCATTTGATTACTTACGTAGTTTTCGGATTTATTAATGATTGAGTAAGCTTTGAAAATGGTCCTGAGAGCTGTTGAACGAACTTGAAAGAAATATCGATGAAGAATACAAGCTGTTAAATATGGAGCTACTAAAACTAGTTTAAAGAACTGAGCATAATTTTTTTCAAAAACAGCCATGTGCACTTTGATAGCGAATTGTACTTGAGGGGATTCTCTGACCCACGTTGGCTTCTGCTGTATTTCCCTGTACAACAAAACAAATAATGGTTTTTAGTGCACCTACATTTTCTTCTCCAATTAAATACATATTCACATGGAAATTTTTTTTTTATATTACACTAAATAAAAAGGTTAAAATTTTACCAAAGAATATCTCCTTCATTGAGATTCATAAGAATTTGGTAAGCTCGAAACTCGGATTCATTCGGACATTCAATTCCCATGAGGTTCAAATCCGTGTACATATGTTCCAAACTTTGGAGACACTTCATAAGATTCTCATCATTTAATTTCATATCAAAAGCATGCCGGTCCAATTCACATAAACGAGAAGAGCAGTGTATATGGAATCTAGTGCATTTTTCCATCATGACCACGGAACTCAAATCACAAAGTTGTTGTTGTGTTATATCTTTTCGAATACTTCTAGTTCTATCCCACACAAAATTGTACCAATTGGCTAAATCAATTCCTGGCTCGTCCATTCGAGGGATAATGTTATGTAGGATATAGGATAAGGACATTTCCAGGGTGCGACTTGGCCTGAGTTCATGAGGTAGAGGTTCTTCTTGATCTGCTGAACTTCTTGCATATGCTTTAATTGCTAAACGATGATCAACTTCTGCATCCCGTCCTGGCTTCATTTCATAAGTAGTCAATTGTCGTTGAGCTTCTCGCATGTAACGTTCCTTTTCTGTACACATATCCCGACAAGTACCCACAAGTTTAACAGCAAACTCTACTCTCATTTTTACTTTTGGGTTCCCTTTGTATTTTCATTTAAAAAAGGAAAAAACGAGACACGAATCAATTAGTGATAATCACAGCAAAAAATAAGTTGAAGAATAAATTAAATTGTACCTACAGCTGGTACATAAATAATATATAATATAATATATAGTACTCACTTGCACGGATAAGTTTATCACGAGCTTCAAGTAGACGATATCTCTCGTCTGCCGTTGTAGCTCGTTTAGAAAAAAGTTCTTGAGCTTCTGGTGTATCCGGATGGAATGAATGTTGATCTCCTGGAATGGCTGGATTCGGATTAGTTGGAAGTGAAATAGTTTTGACTCCAACATTTCCTAACCCTCCCATTGTTTTCACTTTGACTGGAGAAGATTTCGGTTGGATTTGTATTTGAGATGGAGCTAATGGTGGAAATAAAGGAACTGGTGGACTTGTCAGACTTATAGGAGATTTGGGTGATTTCATTCTTGATGATGATGATGATGATGATGTTGATGATAGAGGAGTTCTACTCCGTGTTCCATCCGCACCTTTTTCCGTGTAAAACATTTTCACGGGTGGACAACTTGGTAAAACTATTTGACCTTTTTCTTTAGCTGCTTTGGCTTCACTCTATACATACAAACAACAATAGATATGCACAATCAGCACACACATATGACATACATAATGGAATTGTATACATATTTATTTTAATTTTAAACAAGGAATAATTTTTTTTTACTGGTTTTGAGTAGCTGATGACTGCATTCTGATTCTTCAAACTCAAGTTCATCTTGACTATGCGGCCAAATTTCGAGAAATGCTCAAATAATAAATCTCTATTCAAAATATCATCATGCATATTCACGACGACAATTGTTTTGAAAGGTTTCTTTTCCAGAGAGGATTTCCTTAGTAAACTCCGCTCCCTGAAATTATTAAAAGAAATATAATGCAATGTAGGTTGGTCAATATTACGTACTTATTGAATGCTCCAAAGAAATTAACTTACATTTTGTATCAAATCAGGGAATATTTAACTTTAACTTTAATCAAGAAGCCTTCTCACTTCGAGTTCGAAAAGGCTCAAGTCTTGACTTCTTACTTCTTGAGCCTTAAATTGAGCCTTCTTAATTTTTGCCCTTTCGAGCGGCCTGTTTTCCTTGGTAGTCTAATAGAAAATACATGTGTGCAAAATGTATGCATGTTTTTGCTGCAGATGAAGTGATGAGTTCTTCTGCAATTAACTTATTGTTGTTAGTAAATATTTTATGAAGTGGTATTTTGTATAAGTAAATTTTTAATAAATATTTTATGCATATTTATTTATTTATCTTCCCACACAAGCTTATATTTAATTTGTATTCATAATTTATTTTGAACATGGTTATGTTAACATCACTAGGATTCCTAGTCTAGGAAATATATGTATTCTATGTCGATCATATATATAATTTTGTGGTATTTTGTTGTCGATAGAATTGCAATATTTCTGTACTTATTATTTACTTAATTGCTAGTTATTTCAATTTCCGATGATTGTAGGTATTGCTTATGTGCTGCTCTACTTTTATTCCTAAAAGTTAAAATGATTAAATTAAATACGTAAAATGAACAATCTAAAATTTAGAATCTACTTAAGTAAAGAAGTAAATAAATACTTGTTTAAATATGTGTAATGATGTACTTTTGTGTAAATACAATCTATAAAATCATAAAATTTTGGCAATTACTTTAAAGTATTTTTTAAAGTGCTTAACGTACATATACATTTAAAGAGATATACAAGTTAAAAAGTTCTATATAGAATAGACAATAATAACTTTTCTATTATTAAGATAAGACTTTGCGTTGCAATATATTATAATATGATTATAAATTATAATATTCTTGATCGTATATATCGTAAATATATATAGTTTTAAATCCAACCATTCCTGTACAAGAGAACTCCCGCATGCACACATGTAAATATACAACTTGTAATATTGTCCCATCAACATCATGTTCTTCCCCCCTTATACTTATTTATATATTTTTTAAGTACTCGTCTTGAAAATTGAAAATCCGTGTAAAATTTTTGGTTTCTTTTTGTCTAAAATTGTAATATATATTTTGTTTTCCCATTTTTATATTATTTGATTACCTGTTTGCAAATATGTACTATACAACAAAACCTTCTTTGACTGCTATTTTAAATACAGACAATTTATTTGTATTGATGAAGAAAACTGATCTATTGAAAAGAAAATAGTACCTGTTACTTAGTTGGTTTTCTAATATGAAATATTTAATTGGTATTTATTTCTTACTTATTACAACTGGCAATTGTACATACTAATAATATTCTTGGCCCTTGCTTTTTCCTGTAAAATTCATAATTATTTTAAATAAATAAAACATTTAAAACCTCAAGCGTTTGTTACACTTCCCTCTCTAACCCGCTTTCCATTCGCACCTACTATCTACCCACTATAGGTATAGTACTCTAATCCTATAGTATTTATATATACACACGTACGTACTATAATTAATTTAGGTATTATTACAAATTATAACTTAATTGTGTTTATAGATTTTTGTAAAAAGGGGTCATAAATTTTTAATTCTTGAAATGGATAAATTATCTACGTAGATCATCGCATGAGAAAATTAAGGCTATTATTCCCATTATTTTCCGATTGTTCTTTGTTTCCTTTCCTTCCGCCAATAGTAGATTCCATATTGGACATAATTTTACTTAGGAGGTCAGCTGGACCGGCTGCCGATAGAAGTTTCCTTGTCACTTTCCCATCACTCGTCTTCACAAGGATTTCATTCTTCCCAGTTGTGATTGTTCCAGTTGCACTTTCATTTGGTTCCGTTGTGGCTGTAGTCGTCGTCGTCGTCATACTACTATTTTTATCTAATTTATTATCCCTGCTCTTATTATGATTATGACCAGAACTCGACTCTCGGTGACTCTTACTTGTTGAATGATGATGATGCTGATCTTTACTCCGATGTCCACCACCACCACTACTGCTACTTTTCTTCCCACTATTGTCATCCCTACTGCTACTGCTGCTGCTATTTTTATTTTCCCCTCCTCCTCCCCCTGATTTACTACTAGTTTTACTCCGATTATCGCCATGCTCTGGTGCACTATTACTTTTCACTTTATTACTTACTGACGATTTATCTGTTGTTGTCTTGACTGATTCATTTGATTTTGTAGTCACTCCCAAGTCCCCACTTTCACATGCATTAACATTCGAGCACATATCCTCAAGAATCTTTTGACTTGGACACACAAATTCCAATTCTTTTGAAGTTTCCATTTCTAGCTGTGCTTGTCCATCATTACTATCAAGACCTAGGTCACTTTCTATTGTTCCCATTGGTTTATTTTCCAAAACGTCTTTTTCTTCACGTCCTTCATGGACAATGGCAGTGGTAGGATCAACTGCTGCAGTTGTAGTAGTATCCGCGTTTGATTCGATGGTAACATTTTCCTCTTTGGTCTCTTCTTTATGAACATCTTTGGAGGCAGAAGAAGTAGAATGTTTACTGCCATGGCTACTACGACTCTTTTCTTTATCCCTGGACCGCTCCTTATCTCTATCTCGTCCACTCGTTCGTTCTCTGTCCTTATCTCGATGATCACGATGTCTACTGCTACTACTTCGTTCACGATCTCGATCGTTTGACGATTTGTTTTTTGATGATGAAGATGACGATTTGTTTTTATCACTTATTGTTGTTGAACTCGAGGAGCTTGCCTTTAAATCATCTTTGCTGTAATTATTAATATTTTCTTTTTCTTTGGTAGAACTTTTTGAGCTGCCATGACGTGACTGGGAATTAGAGCTTGATCTGTGAGATGATGAGGAACCATTTTTGTGTTCACTTGTTTTTGTCTTGGATGAAGAAATACTATCCTTTCCTTTTGTATCGGTTTCAAACTTGGATTTACCATGCCGGCCTTTGTCCTTTTCTTTATTCTCCTTGTGACTACTACTATGAGATTTTGCTAAATCTTTGGTGTTCCTGCTGCTGCTGCTGCTACTGCTCCCACTTTTAGAATGGTACGAAGAAGAAGAAGAAGATTTACTCTTACTCTGATGACTACTACTGTTTGAACGAGCATGCCCATGTTCACCAGTTTTGGTAGAAGAAGAGGATTTCGAGGATTTGTGTCCATCCATCGACGAGGTTGACGAGGATTTCCCACCACTACTACTATGGGCACTTTTTGACGATGAAAATTTTGCAGATAAATTCTTGACAGGTGAAATAAAATCATCATGTATCTTTTTTGACGATCCCGACGTTTTTCTAGAAGGTGTTGTGGTTGTAGTTACTGGTGTAGGAGTGGAATTTTCCAGAGGAACTTCTACTTCAGGCTCCAATTTTGGTGGATCTGGATAGTATTGACTTAAACGAGCGTGCCATGCTACAATACAAAAAAACATTAATCAAAAAATGTCATTTATGCAATAAATTAGAAGGCTATTAATACAAGTTAGATTATTATATTAAAAAAATAAAATATGTATTTACCAAGACTTGCAACAGCTGAGACGGTTCTGAATTGATGGATAATATTACGGGGTAGAAAATATATATCATTATCAGAGAGTTGAATACGAGCATAGCGAATACCCTCTCGACGAAGCTGATTCAATTTTGCGTCCTCAATCCACGTTACACACTGGAATAAAAATATAGATGAACACAATAAATACATTTTGGTGCACACTTTTACTTTATTATTTGTATATTTAATTTTAATAGTTCCATTATTCACTAAGTAAATTGTACCTGAGATATAGGCGGTTCATGTAGATCCAACTGAAGTTTTTCTACAAGCTCATTAAAATCCCCTGCATTGAAAGCTACCACGTCTTTTGTAATTCTGTTGTACATGCTTTGGTTTCCACAATGAACTGCCTTTAGAACACCTATAATTTGTAGTGAAAAACATCATCATTGACTCATCTTCCTTTAACTATTCACTAGAAGACATATATGTATGACATGACTGTAAACAATTCATGTCGATGTTTCTTTACCAACTGCTGCTGAAGTCATTCTATCAAGTCCATGGCCAACATGATCAGCATGAGCTTTTGTCCTGTCTTCAAACATCATTTCCCGAGATTCAGAATTACGTGGAAGGTACTGAAGATTGTAGAGCTCATTTATTCCCTTTCTAAAATGACACATCATAAAAATTTACAACCATAATTTAGTGTAAGCAATCAAAATAAAGTTTGATAGTAAAAATTCAATCTTTTCATTAGCATTTACACATGCACACATGCATGGTATATTTCGTTCAGAAAAAACGAAATGTAGTAGTAATATTTTACTCATATATAGGTTCTTAATATATTAATATATATTATACTTAATTATAATTATACTATGCATGCATATGTAAATCTAAATATACAATATACGTATTAAAAAATTGTTACAAACTTTCGTCTTTTCATTGGAGATCGAGAATCTTTTTCATGGGGTGGTATCAGTTGCTCACCGGGTCTAACCCACAAAATTGGCCCATCGTTTGACTCTTCAGGCTTTGCACCATCTAATATTGACAGTCGACCCCATGGCATTACCTGAAATGTAAATAGACAATACAAAAAAATTGAGCACACATATTCAAAAATGAATGCAAAAATATTGAGTGGATTGAAAGTTATAAATAAGCATTATTTATTTGATTGACATATGATCATTGACTACTCACGAGTTTCAAGAAAGGATTTCGTTCCAAAAGTTTGAGGAATTCTGGGAAATACCCGCCTGCTTCTTCATGTACTGTCCCCACCAAACTCAATTGATTGAGTGGACCACACCGGAAGGTTCCTTGGCAGTAATGTGTTTGAACCTGCACAACAAAAGGCAAACCAAAAATTTATAGAGAGAGAGTTTATACGATAGTATTATGAAAAAAAGTTATAATATTCTCAATTCTGTAATATTTATGGTTTGTTTACTTGCTGGTAATATTGAGCCATAGTAGTTGTTTCAATGTCGGATTGTCGGAGCATGCCACCGACTTTGACGACAAGATTTGGAAATTCATCTGTCATGTAGTCGAGGAGATCAGGCAAAAATCGAGCAGAGTCATGGACAACTCCCATAACGAAATATGCGTAGCCGTCTTTATTCTCACAGAACACGAGCTGTGTAATTATTTAACGAGAAAAAAATGTCATTAAAATAATACGAAAAATTATGAGAAGGTATATATGTATGTAAATTAAATGTAGTAATACAACGTTAAAATACTTACCTTGAGGAATTCCAAGGCAAGGTCCTCTGATTGTTGAGCTGTCAACGCATCGATTTCATTTTGGAAGAGATGAAGTGTATGAGCTCCACCATTTGGATGAGCTTCCACCCAAATATACTCTTTAAAGCTGAGATTCTTAATAATTTTCTTTAGATTACTATCGGTAGTTTGAAAAGACTGTATATTATACGCAGAGTCCCGATGAAGAGCAGATGGTGGTTTCTTCTCTTGCTCTACAAGTTTCTGTTTTTGACTAACAAAACTCTGGTCGAAGTTGGATATCGTAGAGTAATTGTTGTCACCGGGTTCTTGTTTCAGCTCCTGTTCAATTTTTACAAGGGCTGGATGAATTTGACCATTTTCTCTGTCGTCCCCTTCTTGTTTTAACATTCCATCATTATACGAACATCCACTACTACTGCTGCCATTCTCTTGGATTACTTCTTGTTTGATTGGTACTTGAGTTCCGAGATTGTTATTATTATTATTGTTGTTGTTCCAGCATGATGCATTTGGTGATGTAAACATGAAACGCGAGTCGTCGACCTCATCTTTGATTAAATTCGTATCAATAACTCCGGGAGCACAAGATGATTCATTTATTGTTCCTCCATATTCTGGGGAATATTTTAGTCGTTTACATGGTTGTATAGAATCCATGTCATCGTCTAGTTGTTGACATCCTTCTCCTATGTCTCTTCTTCCTCCTGCCATCATATCATTTTGTACATTATGATGATCCTCTATGACCATGGGTCTTTTCATAGCCGCCAATACATTTGTAGTCTCCACCGGGGAATTATTTGTATTTTTGCAACAACTATCGTCTGTTGTCATTGCTGTGTGAGGGGATTTGGTTGGAATCGACATGGCATCCAAATCAAATGAAGCTGGATCCGCTCGTTGTACAATATTTTTAGTTGTTGTTGTTGTTGTTGTTGTAGGAGAAGAAGAACTGATTGTTGAAGAAGTTGAAGATGAAGAAGAAGATGAAGACGACGACGACGACGACGAAGAAGAAGATGAGGAGGAGGGTTGACCTGGGAAATTATGGTGATGGTTCATGAGATCTGTACTAGGACAAAGTCCGTTCCTACCATTACTTTTACTTCTATGATGATGATTATTATGAAGGCCATTAATGATGACGGATGATGATTCCACATGAGATGTTCCCCCTTGATAACTAGGAGGATATTCTGAACCCGTCTGACTTTGACCCGGGTGTTCTGGATGATGATGATGGTGACGATGTTCATTTTGATGTATTATTTCCCGCCCACTTAAAGCTGTCGTCGTCGTTGTATTAGTAACATGTTCATCATCCATTGCCTGTTGCCCGACGGGAATCATTGTATTGCTGGATGTCATGGGATTTATATCATTCATGGACGGGTGAGCAGGACTGAAATCTTCTTGACTTTGGTGATGACTCCATATAGTATGATGATGATGATGATTCTGCTGTTCCTGCTGCTCTTGACCAAAAAAATTATTGTAATTATTATTGGTACTTGTAGAAGATATTAGATAAAATGACAATAATTAATATTATTATTTTCAACAATTATTACTTTCTCTGATAATGCAGAGCTCATATTCACATTATTACTATCATTATAAAATATAATAATGCACCATTTTTGTAGATTTAAAATATATATACGCAAAGATTCGAATTCAACTATTGATTGTTACATATAGTATGTTTTTGACATTTGTTTATTACATAAATACGTACTTACTTTTTTTTCACTCACGTACACTTTTGATCTACGCGTAATTTTTTTTTCTTCACTTAATTGTCTGTTTTAAATTTGTAAGCACTTACTTATATTTTAAGATACAATTTTTAACTGTGTACGTACACTGAGTGTGGTAGTGTTATTTAATATTTTCAAAAATGCCATCATGATGTTTGGATATATTTATTCGATGAGTAGTAATATGATATTACTAATATCGTTTTAAATCTCTTCTATAATAATAATGACATTAACTTGTAATTCCCGAGCCATCACTGCACTATTACAACTATTTTACAAGTTTTAATGCCATTAAAATTATCCATCCTTAGTTTTTTCAGAGTCACAAGAATGTTCGTACTACGTATGCAAATCCATCTGCTATAACAAAAAACGAAGGATACACTGTGTAGCCAAATGCTAGTAGAATCCACAGAGTTAGAATCAGTTCTGAAAATGAGAAGAGCTAGGCGAATTAAAAAAAAAAAAACATCGCAGTTTCGTCGACGAAATCCGCTATTTTTAAGATTATATACGAAGGACAATCAAAGGGTTATTTGGTCCGTTTTGTTTTGATCATAAGTTTTATGGTGGATGGGATCCTTAAAATAAAAGAGTGGTG
>JAIUND010000992.1:0-45463 GCA_034699125.1 Gisinianus flammeolus | reverse complement strand
AGAATATTCAAGGCGCTATAACTCTAAAACTAGGAATACAGAAACGGTCCCTTTTCTTACGGTCCTCTCCATATATATATTTTTAGGTATGTCTCGATTATTATTATGTAGAAGACTTAAATATATAAAGTGCAGTAGATTTATATTGTGTGTATTTATAATGTATAAAGGATTCCCAATATCAGTGTCGGAATTTTGATAGAGAAAATAAATTTTGTCTTTTGTCACAAAGTCATCAAACATCAAAAGATCTATACCACATATGATTATATATATCTATTTTTAACATTCATACCGTAGGAAAAACTATCAGTATTTTTTTTTTTTCTATAAATTTATATTATTAAGTTCCCTTTCCATTTTTCTTGAAAATGTGCTTGTTTTTTTGTTTGTTTGTTTGATATTCCATATTTTCATTCAGTATTTTTTCTTGTCTCTCATCACCGCCTCCATACATCTGAATGTCTGAGTGTTTTGTTTTCCTCTAGAGATAAAATTACACAGATGCGTGCGATGATGAGGAATCCGGTAGCAAAGCATTCTCTGTTTATGTAATTTTATATAATAATAATATATAGTAGTAGTGTTTATATGTATATAGTTGCTCTGTCCTGGCTG
This sequence comes from Gisinianus flammeolus, assembly GCA_034699125.1. NCBI lineage: Eukaryota > Metazoa > Arthropoda > Collembola > Symphypleona > Katiannidae > Gisinianus > Gisinianus flammeolus. The sequence continues at coordinate 44,845 of JAIUND010000992.1, read as the reverse complement.
CACAGGTGTGGACATGAACAAAATGTGGATGTGGATCAAAGCCATCATAATAATTATTATGCTGTATGTTCTGTATGTAAATTATATGTAGTTAGTAGTTACTAGTAGTTAGTAGGGATCTGATTGTGTGTGTGATTGCATATGTTGTTGTTTTTTGTTCTGCATAGGGCGTAAAAGGATTGAAATGTGAATGACGGTTTGCAGTGTGAGTTTGAGGTACATACCGAACTCGTCGTAAGTCGTAAGATAGTTTGTATAATTATATGTAAAAAGGTAGGTCGTCTTGTTTGACTTGACTTGACATCGCAATCACAATTGCTGAAGGAGGAGGATGAGAAGTCTGATTCTGAAGGAAATCCATGAGAATATTTTTGTTTGATTTGTGTTTGTTTGTGTGTGTGCACAAGTTCGTCATTTGACTGAGGAAGAGAATATACGTAGATGTCAAGTCCCTCTCCTCTGCATTGACTATTTGTACAGGGGAAAAAACGAGAGTTGATTCTTCATGTAGGTATATGGACTGGAATGGTTTTGATGGAGAGAAATGGAATGTTTATCGAGTTGAGAGTTTTCTTTGTCGTCGTCGCCGTCGAAAAGATTGAGGATTCAAGATAACAATCATTCAAAGGTTGAAGGTTATCCATAGTCCATAGTGAAAATGGTATACATAATATGAAGAGAGAAAGTTGAGTGGAGTTTGTGGGTGGGTGGAGAATACAAACTACAAACGAAAGAGAGAAATTTTAACATGGAATTATGGATACGAATGTTATGGAGAGGGACAGAAAAGAAGGGAAATAGGAAATGAAAGGTTAAGGGAAAATGAAGATGGGCTTTATTGAGTTGAGTAGCTGTATGTATGTATTTTCTCTTCCTTTTCTTCTACATTTATCCTCGGGGGTTTTTCTTCCTTTTTCCCCTGTTCTCGTTTGTCTTTATCGCTCTCCTTCTCCTTGTTTATGGTTTGTCCGTACCAGGATGTGAAGCATATTGTTAAATTTTCTATTTACATTGGTTGTCGTTGTCAGTTCATGACACTTGATTTGCTTACTTTCCCTTTTCCACCCCTGACCACTCACTCTTTTCACTCATCCTACTCATCCTTCTCATCCTCACCGTCACCATCATAATCGTCCTGTCTACTCAAGATGTGAGAGATTTATTTTCTTTTATAAAGGATTTGGATTCGGGGACTTGAACAGAAACGCCAAACTCCAAAGTTTTTGTCGTCGTTTGTAGTTTGCAATGTAGAGAGAAAGTACGAAGAAAATAAATGTAGAAAGTTGTATATGTGTGTGTGTGTGTGTGTTGGATTTTTGTTTTGTTTTTTTTGCTTGTCTGTCTGTTTGTTTTTAGTTTGTATATAGTCTTGAACTTTCAAAGGAAATAACAGTAACGATGTGCGGGGAAAGGAAAAAGAACAGGGAAAGTGTAAATTGTATATTGTATTCTACAGATTCTACTGCACACTGCACACACACTCACTCAGAAAAGGGAGGATTTATGTTTTATTTATTTTTTTACTCTTTTCTCTCTTTTCCCTGAAGATCTTCATCTCACATTCAGAAGAAGCCGCCGTCGTCGTCATGTCCTATTTGTTTTCTTCCTGCTTTCTCTTCTCTATACGGTTCTGTTATGTTCTCACACTCATCACTCGTCGTCGTCGTCAGCTCAAGCTTGTTTGGAAATTTACTTGGGTGTTGGTGTGTGTTGTCGTTGTGGGGATGCTTGTTGTGACTCTATTTCCACACTTGGATTGGGAATGACGTGAGGAGTTGCAAGTGTGGGCTCATCCTCATAAAGTGGATTCTTCACTTCCATCTCACCTGACTATACAAAATAATCCACAGTCATCTCAATTATAATCCACATACAACAACTCCACCATATCAATCACACATTTCATTTTCACCCAATTCCCAAATATCCCAAGGCAAAGTACATGCATTCACAATCTTTCAATTGTCGAGACTCTTTTCAAATTTCAAGTTTCCAGGGTTTCCTTCATATATATTTTTTTTTTACTAAACCCTGGAGGATTTTTCAACATTTTCTCTGAATTGGTTTACAAAATTTAGAAGACGAAAGCGGATTGAAGGGGAAAAAGGATTGGGAAAATGAAAATGACAATGAAAAACATTTTGAGCATCAAAAGAAGGATACATAGGAAAATATAAAAGAAGAAGAAGGTAAAAACTTACGTTGCACAAGCCTGCAAGTCCAGGACATTCATAGACGGTGTAATCCTAACAACAACAACAACAACGAAAAAAATGAGAATGAATAAACTTGAACATGATCACATTACATATTATTATTATTATTATTATGTACACCCATGAATTGTGACGTTGTTGCGTACTCATTTGATGTAAATTGGCCTGGATTATGATGTAAATTGGGAATTACAAATGTGTACATATGTCGATTTGCAATTGTCATGTTCAAACTTCAACTTCAACATGAGATTTTATTTACCTATTTATTATGAATATATTATTATTTTTAGTATGTATCTGATTTGATTTGATATCAAGAGCGATATTGAATCGACTACTCTTTGCCAATGTACAAGAGCAAATTGAACTTGACTTCAATTTTAGAATTTAAACATGTAAATATCCATTACTCACAGTCGTCGCGTCGTCAACTGTTTGGAATATTTACATATCTCTATGTAGCTCTACACCACAGGACAGTGGTGGAATGTGGAATGTGCAATGCACACTCACACTCACACTCACACTCACACTCACACTCACTTATACACAGATAACCCCTGTTTGATGTTGAAAATCAGTGTATTTATTTACACCATCTGTAAATGAGTGTGATGTTGAAGGGAGGACAAAGAGGGAATCAGATAGATAAAGCGAGAGACTGAGAAAAACAACATAAATAGGGTTTTGGAGAGCAGAGAGAGGAAAGCAAAGACAATTAAATGGAATGGAGGATTTGAGTGGGAGATGTCGGCGAATCGAAGCCCAAAAAGTAGGAGAAGAAGTAGCCTTTCCCGATTTCCATTTCCATTTCCCACTATCACTGCCGTCTAATGCGTTTTTGATTTTCAGCAGTTATACAGTCAATAGTGTACATGTCTTTCTCTTTGACTGAATTGAAAATGTCGGGGTTCTCTCTTCTCACATGAACACACATTGAACATTCATGTATGACACATATCGTACATGTATTTCATGTATTTATATACGAACAAAAGGATTTTATTTTTTATTTGTCAACGAAATTTTTTTGTAGACAGCTGGATAAATATATAAAAAAATATCCTGAGTGGAAACTATGCATATATATTATATATAGAGATACAGCTAATGAAATTGCGCATCCTCCAACTCTCTTTCTCTCTCTCTATCTCTCGCTCTCTCTATACTTTGAGAACGGATTACATAGCGAGCAATTTTAACTTGAACTGAACGTTATTACGAACAGTGAGAGAGCAAGAAAGAGAGAGAGAGAGAACTTGAGCTGTGTAATTACACAAGTTGGAAAAGCCTTTCAAATACTTGCCAGAGGCAGAGAGAATACATGAGTTTGAGTTTGAGGGAAATGTAGTAAATCCAAATAAGCTTCAAATAAATATTAATCGTGTGTAGAAAATGAATTAAATGGTTTGTTATGTTTTATTTTTGTCTTTACCCCATCTTCATTGTCGCTGGCTTCACTCTCCACGTCTGATCCACCTGATCCCGTACGATCTCCAGTATTTTTTTCCAATGCCTGCATTTGTTGTTTCTACATATTTATATATATAAAATAGACAAACATAAATAAATAAATAGTAATACATACGAGTCGACTAATAGAAATAAATAGCCTGTCTGTCGTTTTTCTTTATGTTGTCCATTTTTTAGAATTTGTCATGGGCTTATATAATATATATATATATTTTTTTGCGTAATATTTATGTAATTTGTACGATACAAAAGATTTTGTACTTAGCAGCTGCTAGCTTATGTTTACAAATATATATATATATATATATAGTTTACTCGCTAAAAGTTGTATACCTACATACAACCTACAACCAACAACCTACAAAGTATACGCACATCCTACAAAGCTGCTAGCCCGAATCGCAAATTCATTATTTTTACCTGATGTTGATAATGATACATTTGTGCGGAATGAGCCAATTTTCGATCTCCGCCACTTGGACTTACATCTTTGCTGGGACCTGTCACACCATAATGAGGATAATCGACATCCGCGGCGAGTTTCACACGCTCGTGAATCCTGGGTCAAAGTCAATTCAAGCCAAAATGATGGTGTGTGTGTGTGTGTGGACGACATCACAGGGACGATTCAGCAGGGAAAGCACGAGAAAGAGAGAAAGTCCGTCCAAGATCAACGAGACAATCAGAATGGAAGAAGAAGAAGAAGAAGAGGGGAAAGTAGAGAGTGGAGCATGAAATAAATTAGAGTCAAAATTGTTGAACAAAAATCCCCTTTTAAAACCCACTCTCTTTTATTACAGAGTATTTATGGACCCCATTAGATTTCTTTTACATTCCTTAATAAAATACCGCTTCAACACGCAATAAAAAAATATCTGTTCAAGAAAAAGAATGGGGAAAAAACAAAGACGTATACGTCTGTACTTTTGAAGTAAAAGTAAAAGACATTTCATGGAACTTTCTAAAAGGATTAATTGCGCAAAAAACATAAAGATTGTAAAATAAAATATGCCTATACAAAGTCTCTAGGCTTTTAGAGATCACAGAGCACTTTTTGGACAATATTAAATTAACACGGCTCTTTTGTTTGAATTATATACAATAGAATAAATTATATGCAAAAAAATTGACTGTAGTCCTTCATTTTTTTTTGGAGGAGAAAATTTATGAGAATAATCAAAACTTACCAGCATATTCCTGCTGCAACAACACCTACAACGACTGCAGCTGTACATCCTGCAACTATAGCTAGAAAAGCCAAAGAGGAATAAATCATTATTCATCAATCCTTTGATTTCCATTTAATTATGACTTTTATGATTCGAAAAATGGAAATGGAAAATTGTTTTTTTAGTTATGATACCGATTCAAGTGATTTGACATAAATAATATGTAAATAATAAATAATATGTAAATTTTCATATTGAAAATGGGAAATTGATAGTTTTTTTGACGCTAAAAAATGATGAATATAGTATAATAATATAGGAAAAGAAAGAAATGTGTACCAATGTAGTAGAAAGAAGAGATTTGCCAGTCGGAACCCGTTTTTCCAAGTGGACTGGAGATGACATTGGGTGACATGGCGTCATGAGGAGAAGCCATAATATGACTTGGAATTTCATTGGAATGAGTTTCATACGGAGTTTGATTCTGACTCTCATTATTCGTCGTACTCGCAGGTGGACTTTCACTATTTGATCTCTCAAAATCCGCCACTTCCGGTTGACTTTTCTTCATATAATGAAGACTATCTTCCATTTTTTGTTGTTGTTGTTTCTGCTGTTGTTTTCTTATGGCGTCCACAAGATTGTCATTTAATGGTTCATTATTATTATTATTATTGTTATTATTGGTATTGGGTTGGAATGGGAATGATGCGGATAAATCTTCACGGGAGTCTCGGATGGGTTCGCGGTAACGGGGATCCTCTTCATCGTTTACAGATAGACGTGAGTCGGGTGACTTCTCTCCTCTGCCTTGTTGAAGTTGTTGGTAGTTGGAAGGGAGTGGGTTATTTAACGTGGGTGGGAAATAAAATCTTATATCATCGGTTTTGTAGGCAAATTGTCGTGGACCGAGACTCCCAAGTCCAGGATTTTTCCCTCCCAAAATCCCCACATCGGAGTAGTCTAGTGGGGACAGAGGGAGGTCACCAAAATCAAAGGCATTCGAACCCCTTCCTGATGAAGCCATGATAGCCAATTTATCCAATATAGCTTCTTCATCTTCAGGTTCCAAATCTATACAAGGATTTCATATGGAGAAAGCGAAATATCGCATCAAAAAAAAAAAAAAAAAAAAATGAGGCATTTTCATTAAATTAGATAATCATGGACATTGAAGTATAATTACATTTTGAATTATGAATCATGGAAACATTGGAAACAGCCCACTTGTGATAAAACACTGGAAATTGCATTTGTTTTCATTTATCGGTATGGTTAGAGGAGAATTCGGGATAGAAAAAAAAAGTAGAGCTAAACTTTTGTTGACCATATGATGAGAATATAAAATAGGATGCGAGGCCAAAAGAGCCGACGTGCGCAGAATTTTTTTCCCAACCTTTCACTATAGTATTTCTCATTTTTTTGGTTAATTCTCCAACACAAGAAAGGAAAACACATAGAGAATATATATATAGGAAAATAAAATGTTTTTTAAAAGATTGAAAATCGTGCTAACTGCTCAAGGAATTTAATATTAACGTAACGACCAGAAATAAAAATCTGACTTTGAAATAACAAAACATAAAATGCTACAGCTAAAAGTCCCTTTCCTTTTTTTTGATGTCTTATGCTATTTGTTGACGATATATCTGTACGAAAAAAACAATCCTGCAGACAAGCTTTTGGGAGGGACGTGAGAAGAATTAATGAAGTTGTACATTTTTACACACAGACAAAGATGGAAAGGGAGAGAAAGTATAGGAATTTGTTTACAGGGAAAAAAATCCAGAAGCAAAAAAAAAGAAGTGAAAATTTACCCGTGTAAGAAATGTGTGGAGCTGACTGAGCCAGAGCAGCTTGAAGAAGTAGAAGAATTCCAAAACCGAGAGATGACAAAGACATTTTTATACCACTTCCTGTCACGTATATATATATATCCTTGTATGAAATTTTCTTTTATCCTTATTTTATCGTTTTAGTTATCGTATAGCACAGGAGAGAGTCGAGTGAGAGATTGAGAATTCAGAGAGAGAGAGACCGAAAAAATATCGTAAAACCGAATGAATGTAATGATGAACTTGAATTTCCAAAATCCAAATAGTTGACTGAATGCCGAGAATTATATTTTTTCTTCTTTTTATTTTTTTTGCCTTCACTTTTGTGTAATATAAATGGTGAATGTGATTTTTCTATAGTGAAACTCAACGATGAATTTTTTCTTTTTTCCTGGGAGTTTCAATCAAAAATCAGTCTAAATCTACGGCACCACACACCACCACATGAAATATTCAAAATAAAAATGATGAATAAGTTGACAAAACAAAACCGCCGAGGAACTACTCTCGATCAGCTCCAGCAATATGAAAGATCCACTTGTGCTGCTCTGATCCCACTGCCATCCTTCTTCTCAATGAAAATGTAAATCTCTCTCTTTCCCTCTATTACAAATAGAACAGACTCACTACTCTCTGGACCAATACAAATAATTACAGGGGGGAGAAAAAGCTGTATAGAAAAGAAGAGCTCACTCTCGTCGTCGTATTCACTATATACTCTCCTCTATTTCTGTGCAATTCTATAAGCCTTTTCAGAGTTTCCCACAGTCTGTTTCACTTGAACTCAATAGACTCTATCGCGCTCACAGTCTCCTCTATAGTATAGAATCTCTTTCGTTCATCTAGATTTTAGATTCCACTTTTCAGTATTTCTACACATAGAACTGTCCGCTGTATAAGTGTTTGTGTGTTGTGTGTGTGTAAGTGTGTGTGTGTGCTTATAGTCGTGTGAGTTTTTTAGTTTGCGTGTAGGACGTTTCAGGGTTCCAGCAGGATCGGAAACAAAGTTGACTTTAGGATTCCGACGGTTTTGGTATTCGGATTCGGTGCAAATGGCAACTGTTCCCTTGACTGGATTCTCCTCCTAGTTTTCCTACTCAATCAATAGAAACGGACGTTCTGAGCGTGCGGGCTTTTTCGCTTTCTCCTGCTCCCTCTCTCTCTCTTAATCAATTTCCTTAACGTCATCACAATATCCTTTCCTCTAGGTATATTATCTTTACACACACTTACACTTTATACTCAACTGCCACTATATAAGAAACCCCACACTTTCAGTCACACTCAAACTCCCATTCGATCTCTCGCTTGCTTTCTCTGGATACATAAGCGAAAGTAAGATGGTCATAGTTGTCTGAAAAGTCTATAAATGTAAATAGAATGACTATATATATGTTATATTCAGTGTAGATAAACGTATCACATCTCTCTCTCTCTCTCTATATATATATATATATGTTTTTTTTTTGCTTTCTCTGCTCTTTCAAGTTGAAGTTGAACAAGGCAACTGTTGCCTCGTCGTCATTTTCTTGAAATCACCATATTGTTTGTGTATATGATGCACTGGGAATGTGAAATTAGACTAGAAAGAGGAAGAAACTATCTTGAGAATCTCTTACCAACACCACCATTACTATTTACCATCAAACCTACATATTGCATATGTAGATGCGCCATAGCTGGAACAAGAAGGAAAAGTGTAGCACTAATTACGAAAAAATGGCATTAATAATAGTTATTATAATTAGGGAAAAAGTTCATATGTATGCATAATTGACAGTGTATGAGTTTGTGTTCGTTCTATAGGGATATCGTAAGTATGTACAAGTGTTCTAGGATTTGTTCAAATACAACTCAACTTCATAAAAACCACAGTTGCTACATATTACGGCATATTCCGATTGCTTGTACTGACTAAACATAACTGAAGCTGACGACGACAAACCCCTGACGATGGTTCAATTTTATGGGTTGGAACACATATTGAAAAAAAAAGGACTGCGATTGCATATAGTAGACGTGTGTTATTATTATTATTATGAGTATTTTATCATTTTATCTGGAGTGGTAGCATTTTGGATTTACACACAATGGTGATGGCAGCAGTATTATAACTTGCTTAGTTTCCTCTTGTTGTCCATGTAATCAAATTGTGCGGTCAGAGTGTGTGTGCAAATGTATTATGTATGTATACATGAGTATACTCATGTCTTTCGACGATATACTTATACTATACACATTAATTATTATTTAGCCAACACTTGTAGACTCAGTCAACTACTACAAACATATATTTCCAGCCTCAGTTCCAGCAGCTTGAGCCATGATAAATTTAATGACGACAAAAAAAGAAGGATATTACCAAACTTTAACCTCGTACTCCCATCTCGTACAATATCCCTGTAAAACATACTTAAGCTCATCTATACCAAAGTGTGTGTATTTTGCATATTGTAATTGAATAGATGGTGTGTCTATTGGTCTTAAAATGCCCTACACACTTGCTTAAATAGACGTATTCTGTGTGTGTGGCTCGGAAAATGAACAACAAAACTTGACAGAGAAAGAGTAGAATGCAATGAACAGTGATGACGATAGATTACCTACTCTATTTCCATTTAATCTTACGACGAACACTATTCGCAAGTTGAGTGTAAGTATAATGTGAAAGTATCGTACACTGAGGAGTTTCCTCCTTGACATGTTGTGGCATTAAAGTACACTATAGAAGCTTTCATCAACTATCCGGAATCTGTCTGTAAGATGTAACTGCATGTATCTGTAGAAAATGGACAAAATATAGGGAAGGTATGTATAGTTTCAATAAATTGACATAATTATTCCAATGAAAACCACAAGTGAATTATCCCCATGTAAAACAATAAAACGTGTACATCATTTTTCTTACTGTCTCTTACTTCTTCTTACTCCTTTTATTTACGGCATCATTCTCATTATCCTTTTTTTACAATATTTGTTTGTATATATACAGAGCATTTACTAAATATATAGTAGAGTTACAATGTACAGTATATATAAGTATGCTTAGTATTTCGCATAATCATAAATAGTTTAATCTGTCTTTGAAAGATTATCCCTTATTTTATTGCAGCGCCATATATCTTTTATACATACATATTACTTACACATAAATAATATAATTATAATCTACTTTTCATCATCCTCATCTCATAAGCATACTGTATATAACGAGCAGTATGCTACTAAAGACATTTTTGTTTTAAGTATGTATTTAATTGTTATACCTATACTATGTATATAGCATTTATCTATATCCTTCGGCAATGGCAAAAAGAAGCCTTAAATTAAATAACAAAAACATTTTCGTTCCTCATTTTATTTATATTCTTACTCTCGGTATGTAGGTACACGAATGTAAATAGTAAATATATTAAAAATATGCAGATGCATTCCCATTCAATTTGCTAAAAATCTACAGTCCTGTACATAAAAATGCATGTTTATAATTTAACTTGCCCATTTGTCCATTTCTGGGGCTACAAACACAAACAACATTTTCTTAAATATCATCATTTAACCCTTTGTTGCTTGTATCGAAATAATATCAAATAAAAATCTCAAAATATATATATATATGTGTAGTTTTATAGTTAAAATTATCGTAGACTATAACGACTAAATTCAATTTTTATGTACATGATATGATGATCTATTTGCTTCATGTACACTTAAAAAGATACCGTCCGTATTGCATCCGAGCCGACTGTATATAAAATGCAATTTAATGTCATAACATAAACATGCTTCGAAAGGAATATTAAATATTATTATATAGTATTTTAAAGTTTTGATAAATGGCTTAAATAATATATAAATCTAATGTGTATACTTACAGATGTGTAAGTATAAGAAAAACTACTATTATATATAATGCATATAGTATATAGAATGCATTATCATGCATATAGAATAATATTATCTAGTAGTTTTTATTGGATAATTATAAGCACTTTGACATTTGAAGAAAAGCAGTGATCTTATTCCCATTACTAACATCATTTCGTTGGTATTTGTTTTAGCAATATTGAATTATTTTAAATATTGTTTCTATTAGTATGTGTAATAATTATTATTCTCTTGAAATATGTAGAATTCCAGAAACTTATAAACTCACATCACATTTTTAGACAAAACAATAATAATAATAAGAATAATGTTCGTTCACTGCTGACACTAACAAACTTTTGACATTGCGTGTTGACTGAGGTGGGTCGTTTGTTTTTACAAGAATAATAAAAAATGTCCATGTCGTCTGTATGCTATATTTTATAGCATTACAAACATACCTTAAAAAGTCTGGCACATTTTGTGAATAATAATAATTATTATTGTTTGGCAGTCTATACACTGCAGGGAAATTATTTTCTGTTTCACAAGCACAGTTTAGTTTCTTCTTCATTTATCCCCGATCTCACTTTACGTTCGCCATCACAAACATATCGCAACACAATGTAGTTATAACATGAATAATCAAAATCAAATCAAAAGTTGTCGCACTTAACACTGAATAAAAACGATTGGCAACCAAGAATACTGTCTTCCACATATCATGTACTAGGATTATTTTATACTAATAATTGGTATTCCGAATTCACTTTGTGATAAATTTTATTTTTCACGATTTTAGCATTAGCAAAAAATCCCCATTAAAATACTCTAACTTTACTTTATCAGTTTATTTGCTCGTACGCATAAACTAGCCTAATATACTAAAACGGCAATAACGCGAGAAAGTTCAGTCTCAGAATTTCCTATTATATTTTATTTATCATTATCATTTCTTTTTGCTAGAAAAGAGTAGAGCCTGCATACTTTAAATAATTAATTAATTATAATCATGTAAAAATATTGGGACAAAAACTTGTTGCAGTTTTCTGTCTTATTTTGAGAGTACGGTACGTCGAGTAAGGTTAAGAATTTATTTTCCTAAATGTGGTTTCGATTCTAATTTCTAGGAAGTCTGTAATATGACGGCTTGTATTTCTTTTTATACCAGTAGATTCTTCATTGAAACATAATTCCATTAAAAGTTTCTTACACACTTCATTTAAATTTTTCTTCTTTTATTTTCTAGTAGATATCTTATGGTCATTTTTGGACAACAAGATTTACAACCTGATTCTTCCTCACTTAGTTTTCATATTTCTTTATAATATAGTTTATAAGTTTGAAAGAGCACAAAAGACACAAGCGAGCCGAATGTCGAGAATCTGCTTTAAATGTATATTATAATACATACATTAGTTATTACTAATAATAAATAAGATAAAAGAACATTCCCGAGTACTTGTCCAAATTTTTCACTTGTTCACAGTTCATAAAATTACCAAATATTATATTTGAAATATATATATTATATTTGTTCACGAACATTTAACTCTCAAATAGTCTCAAATAGTTAGGCCAGGCTGAATAAAACACTTGTTATATTATTATTTTTATACAAGAGGACAGAGACAATTAACTATCATTATTAGTATTGTTATATTCCAACAAAGACGAATTTTAATTCCCATAGCCAATATTCAATCATTCTTCAGTTTATCTCACACTTTGTTCCTTGAAAATACCCAAGCATGCTTTCTTTCGGTAGTTTTATAATTTGCCCATTATTATACTGGAGCAAATTCGTTCATGCAATCTATTTTAAAGAAAGCCTATACGTGCTTACCCTAAAAGTATTTTATGTAGTTGTATTAAATGAAATGGTAAAATCAACTCTTAAATATTTCACAAACACGAAATTATGTTTTTGCTTTGTTTTTGCTATAATTCTAAGCATTCACTTGATATAACTTACAATTAAGAATCCTATTGAATGTGCGTGCAGCTTTGGTAAAAGCAAAGGCTATTTGTTTTGTAAGTGATTATCATCGGTAAGTTTGAGAGGAAAAAATTTGTCGTGCTTTTTTCATTGCTTCTTTCATGACTTTCTGAAAGCTAAGTTACAATTTTACAAAATAATTTGAACAAATTTAAGGATTAACAATACAATAATTTAATTATGTACTAAGTAAGTAAGGCGTGATAACATACGTATAGCTTGTTCAACTAGACACATGTAAATATGTTCTTTACCTAATCATATCATTGTTATGATTAGTATTACACTACAATAATAGTATTATACAATGGCATTTTAGTTTTTAGAGGTGGGCTGAAATGGGTTTTCTTCAACTATATACTGTACAGAGAGTATCGCTTCAGTATCTTTTAGCATCTTAGGACATTATTCACAACCTACTGATATTTAAAAGATTTGACTCGCATTTTAAAATGTACATACTACTAGGATTATTATTTTTATCCAGTAATAGAAATAATGATGATGATAATAATAATATTATTATTATTACTATTTAATTTCATAGTTGAAATTTTCCAATTCATGCCTACAAGGACAAGGATATTACAATAGTACAGATTTCTAAATAAAAAATACTTTGGTGGTTTGCTCTAGTGTCGATTATCTCATCGTGACCAAAAAAAATTCTTTTAGTTGAATTAGCCAATTGTTGTTTTATCAGTAGTCCCTTATTAATAGCAAAGAAAAACTCGTACCATACACACAAAAATTTACCTCGTACACACACATACATACCTAAACAGATTTCGTTTAAAAATAACGCACTGTGTATTCGTATATTATTTGAAGAAAACAGGTACCAAATATTTCTAGACGGAAAAGGATACATTTCGAAGATATCAAATTAGCGATGATGATGAGAAATAGATTATAACATTGATTGATTCAAGATTTGTAACTCTATAAAACTAGTGAAAAAAATGTGAACTTTTCACTATTTGATTTTGCGAAGAATTTAAAGTTATGCTCACAAATATCATGTAAGAAAATGAAAATAATTAAACGATACACATTAGAAATTAAAAGTCTCAAGTATGAAAAGAATTTCAAAATAAACTAACTGACTTAGGACAAAATAATATCTTGTCATACATATATATATCTTCACATCAGTTGTTCTTATTATTTGAAAAGTTCTTGCGGATAAAATAAATCAATCATGTCTTGTTATATTCAAAAGTTGTAAGAAGTAGTACGACAAAAATGTAGAAAATAAGGTCATTATAATAATAAATCTACAAATATAAACCAGGCAATTTATATTTAAGAGGGCACTCAAGTTTTTTTTGTCATTTTGCGTTGTGAAAATTGGATACGTTTTGGGGGAGGGGGTTTTACTTTATCCTTTTTAATTCTTCTCCGTTCTATTGTATTCTGCTAGCAATTACTGTAAAGTGTGATCCTGACGTACGAGGTGGGTACAAAACCTTCTTCTAAACTTGCTTGGCGTCTGACTCTTGTCCACCCATCACCTTGGTCCAACTCTACCACAAACAATTGTTCATGATCACCCATGGGAATGCTTCCTTCAGAGGTTGCTGCAATTTAAAATTAAAAGACATTTATAGTACAAGTACATATATTCTAAATATAGCTACCACGTAATAAAACACAAGAAAGTCATTTTAATGTCGGATTCTTCAGTAATTCTATTCTAACGAAAACTCGTACAGGCAAGTGCATCAATATTTGTATCCACACAAAATCAGAAATACTCTAAACGCAGTACTAGTTGGAAAAAATCCAACACGTTAAATACGTCAAAGGAAATGACGACAGCATTACTATAAGCTTCTTTTTCTCTTATTCCAAAACAAATCTACGTATAAGAAGTATTTCATTGAGTGTGCATTTAGTATTCTCTTCAAATAAAGTTGAATATCCAACCACAAACAATATTTCTACTTTATATTTTAATGTGATTGTAAGGAAGTTGAAGAGTTGGGGTTATTTCCCTCATTGATATATAATAATAATTTTCCTATAGGGTTTTTCCATTTGAAAAAAATTGTACAAAAGTTGTAAACGTATTGGTTATAAAATCAAGTTACAGTAAAAATAATACATATTATTTTTACAAGTAGTTTTGTTATCAGAAATCCGTAAATAATTAATTGAAAACACATACCATCAAAGGGATAAAGAGCTTCACAAGTCCCCAAGACAGGAAGAGGATCTTGATCATAAAAGTCTCCATTGTCCGCGTCTATATGCTCAAAGTCAGAGTCGGGTAAGCTTGTGTGTGATGTACTAATTCCCGATTCTGGCGAATTACTTGATCTAAATAATAAAAAGGTTTCATTTAAGAAGAAGGAAAGGAGGCACAAAATTAGAATAAAACCAAAGAAAACAAATATGCACATACGTATATTGGTTTATTTGTATTGACCCATACCCATTATGGGATGGAATTGGTGTCGAGGGAGCCGATGCTTTGTGATTATTTGATTGACTTAGGTCGGATGCACTGCGACTCAAAGAATCATCAGAGCCAGAACTACGATTCTGCGAATTGCGCATACCACCATTTTGGCTTCCTCCATAATTTTGTTGTTGTTGTTGCAAAGTATTGTTGTCCATCTCACTTAAATAACTTTGAAATTTTTGAAGTTCTTGCTGTAGACGGCTTAGTCGTTGCATACTCTCTCTTAATTGCCCTTCAATGGCACCCGGATCACCCAATGCAGGATTCTGTTGATATACGGATTGCATCTTTACTAGTCCGTCTCTGTAATAGAGAAATTAATAGGGGAAAAAAACATGATTATATTCAGTGTCATCTACCTTTCATATGAATGCGTACACACAGAATGCTTTCTTTGTACCGTGAAGTAGATACTTTAAAAAAGAAAGAAATCGCTATGAAAATATAAACAAATATTTTTCTTACTTGGCAGCGTTTTCTTGTTGAATTTTCCCTGTTATTTCATCTATTTTTTGTTGCAGCTTTTTTCGTCTCTGATTTGGAGGTAGTTCAGCATAATCGTCTCTTAAACCGTCTCCCCCACCAGCCTAAAAGTGTATACAATAGTTACAGTATCAGCACCATTGATTCGGTGTACACAAGATGAAAGATAAACGAAAAAATAAGATTCTTATAGATTTGAAAAAAACAGGTTGGCTCGTATTATAAATAATGAATCTTGTATCCCGGAACTATACGCACAAAATAATGATTTCCTCTTTCCCCTTCAAAAAAATAGCCACATTTTCCCACCCACTACTAAACTGTCCCAAAATATCCTTCATAAGAGGATCTTCCTATCTGTCTCTCTCAAAATAACTACGATTCTCAATTCACGCATATTACATTTTCTCACGATTTACATTCGATCATTTTGTCAGTTTAAGAAATATCATGTAGTTTTAAAATGTCGTAGTCATTCATCTAACTGAGAAACAAAATCCCACCCAAGTTTTCTTTTTAAATATAAAAATCATAAATCTAAATAAACACTACATATCAACAACCTGACTGACTACTACATATTCATTCCAAAACAAAAGTTATCATTTCCTACCCATCCTTATAGTTAGATGTAATGATGTCAGTGTTAAATAGATCAATCAAACTCGACTCGAGAAGCCTTTTTGTACGATAGTGCTTACCTTATTATTACCGAAAATACCAAAAAGACCGGTCCGTTTTCTCAGCTTGCCGGAGGTCAAAGTTCCCTTATAGGTTAGACTATGACCATCAGGTCTGTGAGTAGCATGGCCATTGGTTTGGATTGGAGGAGCTTCACCGCATTTAATGGCACTCAAGTCTTCAAAAGGAAAATCTTCTGGAGGCTGGAAACCGGATTTGAAACGGTCGACAACTAACTGAGAATCCTATGTTCAAAAAAGTCAACAAGAAAACAATCATAATGTGAACATTTCAAATTGATATTCAAGTCAAAGGTAAAAAAGGCCTTCAATTTACAAGTCTTTATCCTTTTTTAGCTATTCCGTCTGTGTATAGTGTGTGCCAGTGAAACGATTTACAAGACTTTCAACTACTGCTAGTACATATGAGATGAGCGTACTTAACGAACTCGACGAGAAGAAGGTAACCTCCCACTCGCATAACACCAAAACAGAAATACTTCTGCTCTGGCCTTGTCGCCTTTTCTATTAACAGACGACATTGTACAATGGAAACTTGTAGAATGAACTCTTACTTTTTACGTACACATTTACTTACGCAAAATCACATCTGTACATATAGTATTGCAGTTTCTATTTTGTTTAAAACGTTTTATAAAAACAATCCTATCCGTTGAGTAATTAACAGTTTAACAATTCAACTTGCAAAAAAAATCAATTGTAACTCACCGTCTGTTCATCAATTTCGTTTGCAGCTCGAAGAATACCATCTAAACATTTGTTGACGATGGGATAGACATTTTTCTCTTGTTCGGTCGCTTGTTTCATACAATTCTGAATACATTTTATTCGCTTCTCATCTAGTTCTTGTAAACCTTGGAACACTGAGGGCATCAGAACTTTGTAGAAACTATTCTGAATTTCATTTGCCTTGTCCAACTGTTCAAATTTAAAGAAAAAAATATACATTCCATTTATTATTGTCAGTACCGGGAATTAATTGATAGCTATAAAATATTATTATAGTTCTACAATATAATCTACTCTGAATTGTATTGTTATTATCACGTACAAACAAGTCAAGCAAGAGTATCAACCTTTATTATGGTACGTCACTTTATTACAGTCTATAAAAATTTATTTAATAATATATATATTATATATATAAGTTTTATTCATTTTTTGCCAGTCATTTTCTACCTGGTTTGCATACTCCTTCTTACTATCTTCACACTGTTGTGATTTGTACAAGGATTGAAGTCTTGTCTTCTCCACTTCGGCTCTGGATAGATTGAGGTCAGCATCCGCTCTCTGAAAACTCTCTAAAGCCTTTTCCGATTCTCGAAAACATTTCTCGTAGTTCTTCTTGGCACGGTCCAGATTGCCAATTTGATTCGTCAGATTTGTATGATGTTTGACGCCTTCCACTAAATGCTTCTTTTTCTCGTCTTTGAACTCCTTCACACGAAACATGATCTCTTTCACTACTGTCCCAAAGAGAGACTCTGAAATTACCTCGTGTTGGCCTGCCAAGTCATTCATTTCATTGAGCATATCCCTGAACGCCTTACAGGAGGAATACCTATATTAATTGAGACAAACAAGAAGGCAAATATTTTAGTTTTCTTTTTTTGATATACACAAACTAGTCAATAAAAGTTATTATTACTTTACTTTTATTCGTAAAAAAAAAAAATTCTGCACTAGTGCTGGCGTTTGTATCATTACAAGCGTACAATATAGAAGCCTGTCATTATTGTTAACCGCATCCCTTAATTGCTCACAGACATATATGTAATAGGTAAGCCAAGTCCTCACCTTGCTGCTTAAAGCAAACCGAAGCAATTACAATTTCACATCACATCATTTCGAGAAAACTAATTATTACGGTAGGCGTTTTGACAGATAAATAATGATGCTAATTTTATTTACAACCATTTTATTTATTTCCTTACACACACACACATACACACACACACATTACTTGCAACCTGTACACTCATATTATCAAGCATTATTGAACCTTAAATATAATTACATGGCTTTATTAATTCCAATTATTTTAATTACTAAAAATTGTCATGCTATGTACCTTCAATATAAAATATAAGTAGTCCCATACGGAGGAAAACTTTTAGCTCAAAAAGAAAAGAACAACCTATATGACAATAAAGCTGACTGATAATAAGACAAAGCATTAACATTGAAATGTACAAAAACTTGGTTCACTTGAAATTACTTTTCTCTCGTCATAATATGTAACATAATCTATCTTTCAAGCTTTGCTTCAAAGTTATCACCTTATAACTTTTTATCTTACTGAGGATTTTTTTATCTGCCACATGTTCGCAATAATGCACATTTTCAGCAAAAATAAATAAATATATACAATGCCAAAATCCAGCCAATCACAAATCTCTAAAAGCTCACAGTGCAAAATGAAGCTTCCGTTTTATCCCAGTTGTAGCCCAAAACACACACTACCAACAACATTTGTTCTATATAGATTCTAGATTAAGCTAGTTATCAATTCATTAACGAATGACGTATACATAAAAAATATTCGAGAGACGAGGGACAATTCAATTCCCACGAGACATCTACGAATGAAAATACACTCCTCTAAATGTACATATAATACGCCATAGCTTACAACAAACTTATGATAGCGTAAATATTAATACACACTGTTCACGCCACGAATATATATATACATGTATAATGAGTATAATGTATACGTAACATGCTAAAAGTGTTAATATTAGCAAAATGCGCTACATAGATAACGACGCCTGACTTAAGCACTATACCATCATTATCAATATTATATATTTACACAAGCTATGCAGTTGGTCTGAGCAACGCCCAAATGTCAATCCCATCGGTAAATATGGAATTTGTGTGTAGCTACATAAATAGCAAGCAAGCAATATTAAAAATATAAATGGCAAGCTGACACTTACATAAAGCAAACGGAAAAATATGAATGACATGAAAGACTTTGCTAACTTTTAACTCGGATCCCCATAGAATATTTTATACTTGACTCTTTTCAATAGTCATTTTTTAAGGCATTATTATTGAAATATGAATTGTTTACACATGCTATGAATAAAAACTAACAGAATATTTCAAATTTACATAATAAAAATTATAATAAATGACATGTTCCTTCATTTAAAGATACTAACCAACGTATCCATTACAAATTGAAAAAGAACGTGTGTACTTATAATTCTGAAAACTATACATTCCTACTTACATACACCAAATATAATAAATGAATAAATGTTATTAATACCTATAATATATATATATTTCTTTTTCTTAATTCTACCCTCACAATTTATAATATAGATACAATGCACGAAACGGTAGTATGTATGACATACCAATACTAATAAATACCAACAAAAACATGAATAGCACCTTGAAGAACCCAGAGCAAAAGCAACAGATAGATAGATACAAGTAGGATAAAATAAGTAAGTCAAGTAATGCATGAAGTTTCACAGTTAGTCCATGCATTATGTTTTCAACGTTATACTCGTACGTGTCTACTACTGTCTTTCCCCTTGTTCCTTCGTATCTCATCCATTTCCATTAGGAAACAACTGACACTGACTCAAAACTCAAAAAGCATTCCCTCACTGTATCACCACTCACTCACTCTCACACACCTCGCTTAATCGTAATCATACCAGATATTTACGTGGAAAAGGAAGGAAGAGAAATATTTTAAGTACAAAAGGCAAAAAAAGGGAACATAATATAAAATATAACATACACGCATGAAATTTCTTGCATATTCCTCAACGGTAATTATAATGTAATAATAACTACATGTAATAAGTTTATTATATGCTTTATACATTTATGTATCTGCATCTCTCTATCCTTTAGTTTCATTTCATGCCAGACAACACGAATACATTGCATTTGTTTATTTATATATATATATATATATTAAACACTCCTGGGACTATAGGAAACATTCCACAGTCCAAGTGCCACATACCGTAACGTAACATAGACCACTTGAGATTCTCATTTTGACATACTAATATGTTGAAACAGCTAGTTTAAAGTGAGTTGAGAATAACGTGGAAACTTCTTACATTGAAAATTGTGAACTAAAAAGGGAAATATTTAGAAAAAAGGCACGTAATGACCAATATTACGTTGAAAACAAGAAACATAATTTAGTTCTCGTACTAATTTTAACTCAAATCATAATAATTATGAACTCAACTACAACTGCTGCTAAAACTATACTTAATAACTACCTAATGTGATTTACATGTTACACTGTTGAAATGTTTCCACTACACTGTCGAAAAAACAATCCTGATTCAAAAGTTCATATTAAAGAGTTACAAAATAAACAATAATAATAAAATAGCAAAACAAAAATTTAGAATGAATTTTATTCTTATTCTTAAAAAAAGCATTTTTTGTAAATACATCGTAGAGACAGACTTTTTAAATTATTATTCTCTGTAGTGGGTCTCGTCTCAGCGACTTTTGTCAACAAAAATGGCAAAACGGAAAGCAGAGACATTCTTCCGTCCGTACAGCAGCATGTTTTACAGTCCAAGTTTAAATAGCATGCAAACTCAGACACGTAATATATAATATATACCATCCAAAAAGCTACAATCGTCAAGTCAACAAGACATGTAGAGCAACAGACAGTAGTAGGAACTCTAGGAACAGCAGACATGTCAAAGGAAAGACCAATAAACCTTCCATCTAAATCTAAGTATCACAAGAGACTACGTTGACGTAAAGCAGAGAAATGCTGTACAGCAATGGTAACAACTAAACGACGAAATTTTACTTACTGAAAGTCTTCCTCTTCCTTTTTCTTCGGTTGATAAGTCTTCACCAGCTTCCTGTAAATCAAATATAAAAATAGAGCGTGATAGATTCAAATGCCACATACACATATGCATAGTCAATATTCTGAAATACAAAATACATATAAACACGCACACACAGTACACACTAGTCTCAAGTCATGTTACTCTTGCAACAAAGACAAAACTAAGCCGTACATAATTCCCATTCACGCATCCGACAAATTCCCTTGAAATAATTTCTCTAAGCTCAACCTTCAAATACACACACTACATCTCACTTCAACATCATCAAATTTAAAATTGATTTATGAGCATTACTATAGCTTTTTACTCCTTTTTTTACTTCCTTCCTAATTGTGTGTGTGTGTGAAAATATACAGTAAATAATAACAATGCACTCGTGCAGGTACCTACAAGTTTAAAAAATATTTTGATAATCTTTATAATATCATTGATTTAAAAAATATTTTGATAATCTTTATAATATCATTGATTTAAAAAATATATTACTACTTGTTTAACCTACAACTCTAATCCTAATTGAAAAGATCCTACGGCTATGTACAAAACGGCATCTTTTCATCTCTCCTTATTTATTAGTCTACTTTTGTAATAATCGATTATTGATTTTGATTAGAGCGTCCCCATCCAAATATATGATCGTACATTACATTCCCTCAAAATTGTACATCTTTAAAAGATGATCTTTTCATTTCATACCACATGTTTAATGTTTGTTTGATTTCATTCCAAGTTGAGTACGAACGTACGTGTACGAGCAGATTAACATTTTCTCATTAAGCCCTACACTGTGTACACAAAGAAATTTGCACTGCATGATTTGCAACACTAATAATCTATATAGTATTCTTTTAATCCAATAAATCATGATCATGTAAACTTTCATTTTACTCCAAGTCACTTATCCTTATCGATTCTTAAAGAAAAATAAAGCAAGTAAATTGAGGAAATTACAACCATTAACAGTTTCTCGTACATACATATAATATATATCCCTGGCTGGATCATATCTTGCATCACCAAAAAACAAAAAAAACCATAACCAATTTGATGATTGACTCTACAACTATTTGTATTTTAGATTTTACACATGTGAAGGCGAAGGGACTGAGAGATTTACAAAGTAAACATTAAAAAATGTAAACATTAGTTTTACTCACAAGCAGTCGTCTCAAGCTAATCGTAAGTGTAATTTGAAAGCCATGCATGGAAGAAACTTTCCATGTGGCTTTTTTGGCTTTACTTTAATGCTCAATTTACTGAATCTGGCTAAAAAACGACAGAGACAGGCACAGCTTAAAGCATTTTCAGAGAAGAACATGTATATTATACATGTTGTCGAAATGAGAAGTGGCCATGGTCATAATAGATTCTCATGGTTTTAATTTTAATTCTTTATAGCTTCTAGGTTTTTTTCTCCTTTTCCTAACGTAATACACAAACAACCCCTCTTTTACATTGCACGTGTACATTTTTGACGGTTTCCTATATACAAGTGTATCACAAGAATACAAACATTCTGCAATTATCCAAACCACTTTCTTCTTGGCCTCTTGTTCTTTTCGGAATGAATGAATGGACGAGACAGAGTACTTAAGTATATACATTAATATAAATTCAATATGTAAGTTACCTTAATTTGCCAGCATATTCAACTTCAATATTAGCCCTATCTCGAAGGAAGTGGCCATATCTTTCAAAAAAGTCGATGCCCTTCTGCGTGTGCAACGACACATTCTCGTACTGATCCTGCAAATCAAAAAATAAAATACACAAATGAGATGTTGTTTCAATTGAAGAACTGTAATGAAAATGCATGAATTTCATATTTGTAGGTACTTCAAATTAAATTACTTTTTAATAATAATAATAATAATAATAACAACTCTGCTCAATTGTAAACCCATTTCAAACAGAAAATTTCCCTCCAAACCAAAAAAACACACTTCTCCAATTTCAATACACAAATCCGAAAATGAAACAAATCTCAAAATCCTTCTTTTACCTGAGTTTGTTTCTTAGACTGTTTCCGATTCATAATGACAATCGGTCACAATAAAATATAAACTACTATGAAAAATTTGATGAATTTGGATTCAATTTTTGTTCTAATTATTTAATAATTAATTCCACAAAAATATTTTTTTCGCGAATATTCACACGCTGACAATCTATTTTTTTCTCATGCCGAGATCAACTCTCTATGACCCGAGATTTGTCTCGATGAAAAAATTAACAATATTATTGTTCATGGGCGATGACCATCAACCATCATCTTGCTTAAAATATTTAATTGTTCAAAAAAATGCTATAAAATATTGTAACAAGTATTTGTATTTGTAAATAATTTAATATTCATCATTTGCACGCTCTGTGCGTATCTGCATTGTATTTATTTATAAACCTTTCTTTCACTTGTTCTAACTACAATCATAATAACATCAACTAAAACTCTTATAATGCCTTTACATATACGATATGTAAATAGTAAATGTACAAGAGAAAGAGAGAGGAAAGCGACAAGAACGGTTCTTCATGTGTCAAATTGTCGGGGAGGAATACTAACAAAGTACTTTGATACACGAAGACGACGACGACGACTTTGTACTATAGTAAATTTTAACAATAATAATAATATGAAGACACCACTTTGCTTTAGAAGAAACTTGCCACACCAGCCTTCATTGTCTCTCATCATGTCATGATGATGTTTTTTTTTTACATTTATTTTTCCTCTCTCTATCCGTTGTATTATTCACAGTAGACAAGGAGATTTGCAAAACAACAAGAAGAAGGAGAGAAGTGAGACTTTTCACAAAATCGTGTTCAACGAGAAAACGTGGGGGTTATGTAGCGTTAGCAAGTATTGCAGTTTGCTTCTCTCTGCCAAATATTTAACATCCTCACGACCACGATCAAACAAATTTCCTGTCCTTAGTCTCCAGCTTATATACTTCACACGAAACAAAAAAAAAACCTACATCCATACATTTTAGTAGACGAGGAAAAAAAACGAAACCCAAGAAATTCTGTACACACACTAGTCGCGAGAAAACCATACATGGAAAAGGGTATTATGATAAATTAAGTCGCAATGACACTTTGGTTAATTCTGTGTGTATCACAGTGTACTTTGTACAGATATAACAAGTATCAAGCTCAATAACCAAAGCCAGAAAATCAGAATCCCATATGAAACACTAATTTTAATCCAATCCATCTAAATCTGATGACATTTTTTCTTACCTATTGTCAAAACTCGACCCCTATAAGAATCGTTAATGGTGAATCACAACATGAAATACTTTCACCTTCTCTATATACTGTCACCTTCTCTATATACTGTCACAGGGAAATGAATATAACAACAATATTTACAACAACAACCCTACATAATGTATACGCACGTCTCATCTCGCCCGTACACAGTGTTCTTCCCCCATTCTGTTTATACTATTAGTATAAATTTTTATAATGTCATCATGAGTCTAAAACTCTAAACATCATATTTAAATTATCTTGTCTACTGTCATTCCATCCTCAATTATCAACAAGCAAGCAAGCAACCAACCAACCAAAAAGAGTTGAACTTCTAGACAGACTAAGAGAGAGAGAAGGTTTTTTTTTACATACAATGGAAAACACTTGTTATTCTATAAGGGAAAGAGATTCACGATCCAAGAATAAGGAACGTAGTTAGAATGATCATTTTTATTCGAGATCATTTAGTTAATCGTAAGTTTTCTCTCCCCCCATCATACCCATGTACGTATATATAAGAATGAGGATCCCTAATATTAAATTAAAATGGCATATGGGTATTCATGCAGTTTTTTTATTATTATTTTCGATTCACTCTATTACACTCTTCAAGCACAAGCTCGTGTTATTCTTCTTCTTCTCCTTCGTATTATTATGCACTGCATAATATACAGTACACAATGCGGTCTAGACTATTGAAATCAAAAACTCACAAAAATTATAAGTTAGCCGTTGGCCATTAGGCTATTACACATGTAGCCGCAACTCATCGAGGCTCATTTAAAGAAAGTTATTTCAATAATTTTGTGAATTATTGTTACAGGTCTTTCATACATACATAAGTGTACTCTCTGTTTGTTGTAAACATAAACAATTTTATAGAATCTTTGTTTAGGCAATCACTGGATTTGGAAAAGGTGATCATCCAAATTTGAGGTTTCTAGAACTAGAACTCTCTGCCTGTGTGTAAGCAAACAATTGTTTGATATTCAACATCAAATAACAATTCATGTTACATTCAAAATTACTACAGTTTATGTAAACACAATAGATTATAGTTGTATATTTCTCTATACATGGCGTACATGGGAGATTTCAATTAAATTCAAAGCTTTTGGAAATTGGACGATCATCCATCCAATTCATTAAATTCATCACCGTATCCAAATCATATTCCAAAAACTTCTCAAATGTCAGTTTGTCAGTATCAGTGCCATGGCAAAAAAAAAATGAAAATTATTATCTAAATAAAAGAACCCCTTCAACAGTTCAAAATTCTATCCAAGTTTCTATGTTAAATCCAAACTACAAACTTACAAGCAAGTAAAAACTTCAATTCTTATCTTTTTATTTATATATTTTGTATATATACACAAATACACACAACGTACACTAACACATGGGTGATACAATACGAAATGAGTAAGTATCTAATAAGTTTTTATAGTTGAATCATAAGAAGCAGCATGCGCCTGTACTCTGTACCAACTATAGGAAAAGCCTCATATGTAAAAAATTATTTTGGTAAGCTACGCTGGGACAAAAATGAAACAGAGTCTGTAATTTTGTGAGTGGTGCGATGTTGGATGAATGTTGGTACTTTTTTCTTTACTAGACCAAAGTAAAAGAATGCCAAAATTTGTGGTCAATGGGAGTTTTGCTTCGGAACCAAAAACCAGCTGAGCGTATCAAAATTCAAGAGAGCCACAGGGAATTCTTTTTCTTTTTTTATTTCTCATTCTCATCGGAGCAATAACAATAATATATATACACACACACACATGAGGAGAATTACTTTCAGACTATTTTCTCTCATGCATCTTCTTCAAGCGACAACATTATAGATACTTTCTAACCCCCGGCCTTTGTCGTTTGTTGTACAAACCAAATGCCATGATCTTTGAACGAATAAAATCATGAACGAAATTTCCAAATTACTTCTATACTAACAAAACACAACTTTGTTGTCATTATATATAAATTAATATTAGACAGAATTTTATCAAAGTTAATAACATTATCTCCGAAACCTCACTACATACTTATATATACATACCATGCAATTGGTGCAATGTACACATGAAAAGATTTTAATTCAAAAAAACTAAACACATCCAGGCATATATGAGAAACAGAATGTCAATCTTGATTTATTCGAAAATTCTCAAAACTCTTTTCAAGTTTAGTTGCTTTTTTTCTACAAAAAAAAATCAATGAATGTACATTGAAAAATGCAAATACTTGATCGTATGTAGTACTGCGAGTACGAGTAAGATGGATAATTGATCTGGCGTGAGAAACGTGTGTGTTGTGTGTATGCATAATATGTGACTATGGTTAATGGAAGACGGGAAAGAAACGTTGAATACGTGCGATGCCTCATCTCGTTCTCAGGTTTAAGAGCAAACAGAGATGTTGCAATACAATGAGTAATTGTGCATGCATAGATTTTTTGGCAAGAGCTAAGAGAGAGAAGGAGAGAGAGAGAGACGAAAGATAGCGACTAGCGGTAAATCAGCCTTGAAAGGTGTGTCAATTGACTAGTCTTGGTGTTGGTCACCTGAACTCAACTTAACTCTCAACTTGAAACTTGTTCTTTCTTTCCCTCATTTGAAATTGAAACATTCAAAACAACAAGGCTGAGATGAGAGACTCGAGGAAGAAAACTGTACGAGTTTTAGGAACTACGCATGTTAGCTGTACATATACACATTTTTTCACATTCCGTAATATCATATGTACTAAAAATTATTATAATATATTCCATAAAAAAAAATATTCTAAAATGTCAGTCAGTCTTCCTTTTAGTCACTCAATATTCATGTGTGTGCTCAAGTCACATTTCGTGTTTACAGTATTAATATACATATACGTCCTTTAAAAAAAAGCAAGGAAGTAAACTAAAAAAAGAATAATCGCACTGCATTATTTCGGCTCAACAAGTTAATTGTATAACTAGTGAACAGTGACGCACTACGTTGTCTACCTGCTTTAAATATATATACCTACTATTACATACATATACCATAAAGTCATTTAACCTACCCAACCATTTTTTCCTTCGTCTATACATATTCGTTTATTTAAGACGAAGACGAGGATGAGTTCGAAATTCGACAGGTACTCCCAGCGTCCGAGATTAACTTGATTCTGAGAGAGAGAGAGAGAGAGAGAGAGAGAGAGAAGTGGAGCTAATAAAACTAGTCTAACAAGAGACGTTTTAACACAAGAATATGCATTCGGGAATACATTTTACATATATAAGAATGTCAAACTCTTAAGAGGACACCTTCATACAATCCTTCGTCTTGTCTCACTTTTTTTTTCTTCTTTTACTATACGTCGAGTGTCGAAAATATGAACAAGAACAAGAATACATAATATATACGATATGTATTTGTAACGTTTTATTACTATGGTGTAGCAAGTGTTCGAGTCAAATTTCATTAAATGATGACAATTTTTCATTCAAAAGGTCTCCCTCATTATCATGTACAAATGTAAAATAATACATAAATTGTATATGAAACAGTTACAATGCAATTGAGACCTTGGACACGTAGATGTACACACTTAAACACAACCATATCAAATGTTATACTTGGACTTGTACCTCCTTTTTTTAATAAATTGATAACTTGTATAGATTGATATTAGTATTATTTTAAATCCTACAAGTGTTTTGTTTACCAGTTTGCCAATTTCATGTAAATTTATATGTCAATTTACATATCTATAGTTCAACTTTTAGTTCAAATCGTGTCTTGTTAGTGTCCCATTCAAGTTTTCCTGTCATCCTCTTCTTCTTCTCCCAAATGACCAGTAAAAAAAAAATACGCACACACAAGTTCTTCTTACCTAACCCAACTCTAAAAACTCTACACTTGTTGTATGGAATGTCGTTCAGTGGCATTTTCCATGTATCAATAACATTAACCTTTGTTCACAATCTGATTTGCAGGACATTCAAACGATATTAAAACGATCATAATCATATATTAATAATATCAGAATTCAGAATGTGATGACCCTTTTATATTCCACTCTCAAGAAAACAAAACATAAATAATAAATAAACTTTACACAAGTAGTTTAAGCAAATAAAAAACAAGGCGAGCGGCAAACTAGTTGAAATTTGTTATTTTCCTGTTGAAATGGTCGTTAAGTTTTAACTCCCAA
The DNA here is from genome assembly GCA_034699125.1 of Gisinianus flammeolus. Classification (NCBI taxonomy): domain Eukaryota; kingdom Metazoa; phylum Arthropoda; class Collembola; order Symphypleona; family Katiannidae; genus Gisinianus; species Gisinianus flammeolus. The sequence continues at coordinate 16,330 of JAIUND010000992.1, read as the reverse complement.
ATATTTAAATTATTACATTGTACCCACAGTTGTTTCACCTTTAAAAAAAACTTGGATATAGAATGTGCGTCCGCTTGTAAGTCCGTCACCCGACTTGAGAGTAGTATATAGTATATAGTCATTGATTTTTGGTCAGTTTTTAAAATTGACAAGTTGATTAGCATAAATCTACAAGTCTACAAAGTAGCATAAGGTGAAATAACAATAGTTATTCATCACCATTCAGTCAGTCTCAATTCTGATGAGCTTAGACCGTGCCAAGAACCAGCTGTGTGGAGGCTACATCTCTCAACGTCTCAAAACCTCCTCCTCTACCTAGATGACCAAATATCAACGGACAATAACGATTTTTTTTGTCTTACAAATCTGACCAACTGACAGTCTATTCTATAGCTATACCATCCAAAATTTAAAAAATACATCCAAGTTGAAAGTTCCGTCAATTGAATTGCTTGGTACACCACACAAACACAAGTAGTACAACTATATGCATAATATGAGAAAATCAAGAAAACACGAGTGAATGTATAAAATGACGGTTAGATTTTTACATGTTACTACAAAACTATAAATGTTTTGGGACGTCCAATATGAACGCAATCGATTGGTGTAATTAGAGACTAATCAGGGGATTGTGTAACATGCAGCTGACTATCACATTTCAATAACAATAATATTATTAATTCGTTAAAATAGAAATAGTTGACTGGTTGGTAAGAAAAGAATTGACTAAACTTTAATCAATTTAAAACACTCCATGTATGATGTAGGGCCTACATTGTACAGGTATTACAGAACATGGTATGCGTATTACGTAGTCAGTATTAATGAGCAAAGGGAAGAATTAAATACTTTTCAGCAATTCAATTACACACTACATTACTACAGGGAAACCCTACAATTAAATTTAAGTGTAATCCATTTTCTCTATATATGTGACACATGGTAAATGCGTACAAAGGAAGAAAGAAGGAAAGACTCGTCTTGTCTTGAGGACAAGTGTAAAAGAAGAAAAAAATGTTACATTTGCATATATGAATCACAAACATGAGTATTACATCCATCTGACATGAAAGGTTTGTCAGCTCACTCATTCATCATTGATTAACGATTATCAGTAAATGTATGAATCAATTGTAGTTCAATATAATCTTACCACTCAATTCAAATGTATGGAATTGAAATTTGAATTCTTACACTATGGATAGAACAGGCATATCATATGATTTTGAGATTTTAGTCATTAGGATTCCTTCTTTCCTTCATATTCTGATTCCGTGCATATACGATATACTCTACTACCAGTTACTACGTATAAAACTCCCTTGAACTTGAAAAATCCAAAACATTAACTACAATACAGCTAACTTTTCCTTGTCCTTCCGTACTTAACTGCTTATATGTACATGTCAAGTGTTCTCATTGTACGACGGGAATAATTATTACTAAACCTGTTCGACTGCTTTAGATTTTGTTGTTAAAGTTTGAGTTATTAATTATTAACACTTATTACCGCGCACAATGTTCATTTGCTTTCAAGCTGGTATTAGTATTACACTATTACTCGCCTCTTACACATCATCGTATATATGTTATATACCTTCAGACGAAGGAAAAAAAATGTGGAAAGAATAAAATCTACATAGTTGCATGTATAAACTCAAAGCCTATTAGCTGTGAATTCATTTCATCTCATCTCAGCCAAAACCAAGACTTTGTACAGTTCGTACTTGTATATATTTGGCTGATTTTCTATTCAATCTTACTCCACCATAGCTTCTTTTTTTCTCTTTTGATTCCGTGTGTTTATTATATGTACTTATGGTTTTTTTTTTCATAATACCTATTATACAATTATTATTATATGTGTATAATGATATGTGACAGAGAATACCAGCATCACACACACATAGACAGAGCTCGGACTTGTTTGTTCCATGTAGAAGAAGAAAAAACCAAGCTCAAGCATTCATAGTCGACGATTTCAACTCTCAACACATGAACACAGGGAAAAACAAGGAGCAAGCATCAGAAATCAGAACTCCATGCAATAATCAGCTCAAGTAAATGCAAACTATGTCTCACACTTACAAGTTATACAAGGTATGTAATAGTATGTAATGTATGTATATATTGTTATTGTATACCTATACCTTAATATACATATATTCACACCACACTCCGTTCTTCTCTAGCTTCTAGCTAATCAAACGGTTTATTTGTATGGTGTACGGCTGTACGGTGTGTGTCTTTCAAATTGAGAAGATGAACGCACATAACTGCTGTATAGCTGTAGGAGCAGCTTAAATATACAAACAGGCATGATATTCAACGTACATGTGTAAATGAACAGAGCACAATCTATCGACTATCCCTAATCATGGCATGTAGTTACCATTTACCATATGTACATTGGGAAATGCAAAGGAAATGAAAAGGACTGAAATAGCCGAAGATTGATGGTGGCGTAAGATAAACATGCACACTTATAAATTTTCGTTCGTGATTCATCAAGTTATCTTTGGTTTTTTTCTTTCTTTTGGGAATGAAGTTCAACTTCAATTCTTGTCAAGACAAATAAGGACACAGCCATGAATAAATTAAACCTTTGAACAAAATTTTGACAATGACAACAACACGCTACACTTGCTATATTTGAAATTTTATGCTTTATTTTTATACACAAACTCTTTTCCATATCCAAAGACAAAATAATAATAATAAACTCTTCAAGTATGGAGTAAACGAGTCAACTTGCTAGGTTATATAAGTCTAAGACATTTTTAGAGCCTGCCCAGATGTAATATGTATACATCCTGTTGAAATATTCTAAACATTTGCCATATAAACCTCAATTAGTAATTAGATCGTCAAATACACTGCCAAATAATATCCCGTTGCAAATGTGTGTCGTATCTGTAGTTCTGTACACACATTATATAACGCCAAACATTTTAATTCCAAATTCTCAATCCTACTCCCAAAACATTGACATAGTCGGAATTCTTCTTCTTGGGCAAATGTAATGACGGAATACATGCAGATTCGACGAGACTTTTTAGGCTCAATCAGCATCAGCTTAAATTTTATTAGTTGAACCATGGCAAAAGGTTAAGCTGCCCAGAACGATTAGAGAACATGCTGACCTTGCCTTACAAGCACCTCCATTATGCCCAAATTAATATTGAAGTATTCTCATATGCAAGTACTGATCATTTACTTCTATAAAAAAAAACATACTCATGCACTCTACAGTCGTCATAAAAATACGTCTTGCATTTTCTCCGCCTCAAAAGAAAATATTCAAATTGCTCTTTCATTTCATCCCATCTACATTTCTAAAATTAAATTGAAAAAAAAACTATCCACCAACTTAACAGCAGCATCGAATTGCATATTATTTCTTGTAAATGTAATAATATGTATTCAAAGGAAATCTTCCAAAGATTTCAAGTGTAAAAGATTCGAAAAAATCTTCAAAAAATTCTGTATGCATAATAAGTATATTTATACTTTCAATTCGTCCATGCATATGAGAAGAAAGGAGAGTTTCCCTCTCTTTATATTTCTCCATAATATAATGATCCTTATGATCCCTATCAACTATAATGTATGTAACTATGGAGTAATAGTAATTTAGTAACTTGAACATGGAAGTTAATTTACCTTCTTTATAATGTTTTTGATTAGCTCTTGTGACTTGGGCAGAATTCCTACAGTATGCGTAAAATCTTGAGAAGACTCATTTAAAATCGTGAGGAGTCGTGCCATGGAATTCACTGACTAAGATGAACTATCCAAGTGTACACAGTACATACTCCATACTCAATACATACACTACCAATCTACTACTCATTTGGCCATAACTTTCAACTCTCTTATTTTCTTCCCTGTTGTATTTCTCTCTCTCTCTCTCTCTCGCTCTCTCTGCTCAACTGCTCTCCCTCAATCCTCATACATACTCCAAACTCAACTATACATGCATATATTGTCATGCCAGATGACACACACACACAAATAGACACTCGACTCAAACTCTGAAAGAACGAAAGATGAAAGAACCTAGCCATACCGCATGACTCTCTTCCTTCCTACACTTCCTACTTAAAACATTTAAAAAAAAACTAAAACCAAAAGTTAAAAGAACCAACACCATGGAACATATCTCATATTCTTATCACATCCAACCAAAGAATAGAGATAGAACAGAGAGAGAGAGAAAAAAAAGAGGAGACAACAGTGCGCGAAAGAGGAAAGATGTAAAAGTGTTGAGTGTGCTCAGTTGACAATCAACAATGACAATCGACATGCTATATGTATAGGAAAAGGAAAAGTCAAAAGTGAAGATGTGAAGTGTGTACCGGCATCTTCAGTTTCAACTTGGGCTACACACTACTGCTACACATGTTCACGAGAAAGTAATAGAAACAACCTAGAGTACTAGAACTCTTACTCATCCCAATCACATAAACTTGCAACCGTCGTTATTATGAATGCTCACTCATAATGATCTTGACTATATATATATGTATTTATTCTCTCTTTTCCATGAGCAACTGTGGCTTAGTGTGGCACTTAAGAAAAACTGCCATGTTTAAATTACTATTCTTCAAAAAAAAAAAAAAAAGAGGAAAACTGTTGGTATATCATATTTTACTTTATACGATTGAGTTACTCACAAGTAAAAAATTACCCTGCATACGGAAATAAATACTGCTAGCAGAAAATATGATGCTAATGTCTAAGATTCTAATATGAATGCGTGGACACGTCTTTAAATAAATTATTCTTATTATTTTGTTAAGAATTTGAGATGACACAAAATTAATGCGAAAAAAATTGTCATGAATTTGCAAAGAGAAAAAATAATAACTGAATTTCTGTTTACGAGTGGACTATACAGCGGCTCTCATTTGAATTCAATGGCGTGTAATTCTTGGACACAAAAAAAAAGATACACTCAAGACGTTGTTGGTCGTCGATCAACTGTATTTATTGTGGTCGGTATCGGAGAAACATGTAGAGCTTTTAAGACTAAATACAGCCACAGGATATAAATTACTAGGAGCAATCAAGCGAAATGGAAAATATATTGGTTTCACACTGTGATTACGTCTTGATTGACTGAATGTTCAAAAGTTTAAAGCTGAGTGAGTCATTTTCGTACACATGTTTCATTTATACATACATGTAGTAATACTAGTAATATGTACCGGACTTAATACAGCTTTGATGTAAAATGCAATATGATTTTGATGTATGTACATATACCTAATCCTAATACATATATATATATATGTTGTGTACTCACGACGCCACAAATCTAGTATAAACATTTCATTTCATGGAAATAAAAACTGTAGCTATATTTTTGACATGAAAATGAATATTAATATAACTCAACCTTTAATTTTTTATTCAACATATAATAATAATATGGAAATGCTGCAGCAGGGAGAAAGAAAACTTCAAAGTCAAAATCATTACCTACTCAGAAAAAGTCATAATCTATATTTTATGCAGTGTATTAGTGCAGAATTCAGACCTTCTACATATTTTAAACAAAAGAAAATCCATCCCAATGCACTATACAGCCTACAGTAATTTCAAATGCAGACTATTGCCTGTCTTTGAGAACTGTATGGAAACTGTGAAAAGGTTGAGTGAAAAAATGTGGAATACGATATGAAATTTCCTATATCATATCCAGAATCCAAAATGTCTACTATAATAAAATATTTATCACAAAAAAAAAAACTATTCGGAAATCGTTCAGTAAATCTTCATAATTCGTATTATTTTATTTCTTTACGTGTTTGAGAACGAGGTTCTGACAGTGCAAAATTTATGCATCATTCTTCACACACGTACAGCGTAATCATTTATAAAAATCGTTTGTGCATCATAACTCACGCACATATATATATTTTATACTATACAGTACCATTCACATACACACGTACTTTGTACATGCACAACACATTTCTCCACTAGGATAAATTGCAACAGGAATTAGCAATGCAAAAATATCAAATATCTCATATATTCCATTGAATTCATCATATACAGGAAAATATTATACTATTTGACAACGTAAATGGCGACATACTCATTCCTCATGGAGAGAAACTTTACCATGTATTACTACTAAATACTACTAGATACTCCTGCCTGCTTGGGCAGCCACAAAAATAAAGCATTGGTTATATACTGTACTGCCCAAAGTCTAACCAAGTAGTCATGTTTTGAGTATTCTTCTTTTCAACTCTTTAATTCATATCCTAACTTGCATATGAGCTATGTTTTATACTAATAATTTATTTCCTCTGTGTGTGTGTATAGATGTAGACTCTTCATAAACAAAACGCCTCATATAATGCCATATGCCATATTTGTAAGTATGTATGTACAATTGATTATATGCATTGATTACGAACTTAAATTTCTAACTATATGCTGAATAGGCTAGTTGGTTTCGGCTAGTTGCTGCCTACCTACCATTAGTGTAGTTTATAGTTTTTCCAACTGCGACACAATCAAAATACACAATACAATAAAATTGACTTCTGCCTACACATAATCACACAAAGTACAAACACACAGAGAGAGAACACTGCATTCCTTTTTCACAAGAGATTCCCTGCATTGTAAAATGCATAATAATACAACAATAATACAGTTAACCCTGAGGCAATCACATAAATGGCAACAGACCCACTGGTGGCTTTGATTACACTCACTACACACACAAATCTATACCCTATTCATACGACAGCAGTGTTTTTTTTAATTTGCCACATAGATAACAGATAACAGAGCTTGGAGCAGCAATTCAAATTACGATTGAAACTTTCAAATCGATTCGACAGCTTAAAAAGTCCCTAATTCAGGATCAATCATCAAATATTCCCTAGAATTTACATATTTAGTTTGGATCAATTCTACAACACATTTTTCTCACTCAAGCATCAATAGATTGGAGAACAAACAATATCCCCTGGCAGCACTAGTATTTTTTACTAACAATTAAAATGGAGACTTAATTAACGAGTTCAATATTGAAAGCTTTATTTCAAGTTTTACTGGACAGTAAAACAATTGAGGCCTTTTTTCATAGTCTACAAATCTCAATTTATACGTATAGTTGGAGCTTTAATGTTGCACTTTTATTATTACTCATCTTAATTCAACCTTGCACCCCCTTGACTAAGTCCAAATCTTGGAAAAGTTTTAAGAAATTCAAATACATAACTAAAAAAAACTCTCCTGACTCACCTAGTGACTTTTTTGTACATACACATTTATTTTTATACGTTTATTAGAATATAACACACAAAAGAGTACATAAACTGGATTGCTTTGTAGACAGGACGGATATCTTTAGGGATATACCAGGAGCTAAATTACACACACACACACACACAATAATAATATATATGTACAAGAACCGTAGGATTCACTGTTATATATATACATATTTATATGTATATACGTGGTCCTCTAATTCTTGAATCATCCAAAATTGCAGGGTGAAGTGGAAGTGAGTAAACTCATCGATTCAATATTTGTTTGCTTCCTCTCTCTCTCTCTCTGTCTGCCTGTCTCCCCATTTGTAACAATATAATCTGAATTCTCGAGTTTCTCCTGTGAAAATCCCCATAAGTTTATACGATGGTCTTTCTTTGCTTGGCTTCCAATTCCAGTTCAAAATTCGTATGTCGCCGGTCGAGATAAATGTATTACAGTATACTACTACATACATCTCATACATGTCTTATCATCGTCGTAGGGAGTCCAGTGTAATAAAAATACATCAAAGTATACTAGCACGCGCTTGTAAATCCCGAAAGGTCGAAACTTTTACAAGCAAAATGCATCTCATCTAATCTCTTTTCTCCTCCTAGATGCATCTTCCACATAGACAAACACATATGATTAGATGATTACCATCATATAGTCCACACAATAATAATAAACGAACGCCTAGAATATTTCTTTTTTTGGGGAGGCAAGACATATATACTTTTATATATAATAGAGCTACCTATATTTGTAGTGCATGTGCTATTAAGGACAAGGTGGTACAGTCTGACAAAGGTATTGAGTCACTATTGAGCTATACTCCACATGCACTCAAGTAAAAAAACTATACATACGAGTCCGCATAATACATGTACCTACTCCAAGTGAAGTCATCCATTGCAATGAACTAGTGGTCGCGCGGTGAGTCACAGGAATGGAAAAGATACACGGTTCTCTGTTCCCTCATCCTGATGATGATCATCACAAATATTGCCAGATCACTAACACCATCTCCTTGTACGTCCAAAATATACACATACGAAAGTTGGAACAAGATCACAAATCACCACCACCACCTTATTTATAGTTCTTGTACTTGATATTTTCATTTACATTTTCTATACAAACTCAACTCACTCATTGTTTAGTATGAAGTATGTATATATGTAAATTAAATAGTAAATGTGAAAAGGCGGATTCCCCTACAAAACTAAAAAAAAAACGGAATTGCGTGAAGACTGCATAGGTGAAACTCAAACTCGAATTCAGAACCGAACAAGTGCAACGAAACTGCACGCTACAGTCATCCCTTTGCAATCCCTTGCATTATAAATATATCATGTATCATGTACGAACGAACGAACGAGAGGAGGGTTCATCCCAAGATGTTTAGTGTTTGAATCACAAAAACGTCCGTCTGGAACCAGGGACAACTAATAGTAGGGTAGAGTGGTGTATGTGTATTGTGAGATAGTTTTGTCCAATACCTTACCTAACAATACATTCGTTATTACCCGAGGCCCGTAGTAAATAATAAATATCATCACACTGTGCATGACTTTTAGCATGACTGTTAGCAACAAACTCTGTAGTATATACTACATAACTACATACGTTAAAACGTATGCAGGGAAGAACTCACCATGTCATTATCATTACTAGAAGATGTTACATTACTAGAAGATGTTACACACACAAAAAAAATCAACATTCGGCATGTTACAAATGCGTATAGCATACATATTATGAATCTACAATCGACCTTTACTGTCCACCACCATTCATTCTCATTTCTGTTTCTTTTTTACTTCTACTTAATACCATAAACCATAATATACTGCAAACGACTTACATATGGGTAATCGTAATACAAGATTTCATCTTTCATCATCTTGTAGGCGAGCACAATGTGGGAGCGATTAAGTTAAAGTGATTATTACAATACTATGTATAATGTGCAATACGCATTACGCATTATTATCATTATTAGACGAGAATTTTTATCTATTCAACTTGTTGAATTCCACAAGGGATTCAAGATGAAGCGATGACGGCCTGAGGCGAGGAATCGATTCAAATTAAAAATTATCATCATCTCCTTTTTATCTTTCTTTATTCGGAGCTTAATTTTCCCTGGACATTCATTGCCCCAGCCAAAGAGTTATCAAAGCTATTTACGAGAATGAATTTTATACCTCTACTTTATAAGGTGTTTACGTTTTACGTTTATGTATGAATACCTTTTATTATTATTAAAAGATGTATACATCTAACGTGTGGTTTAGACTTTTAGAGATCTCTCTCTCAAGCACTTTTAGCTATACAGGTGCAAGTTGCAAGCACTTTTTTATCCTTTATTTTATATTTTGTTATTATTTACTTGTACACATGTGTATATGTATATATATATAGGTATTTACGCAGAAGGGGTTACCACATGCATGAAACTAAATATATAAAACACTTCTCATATACATACATACATACTCAGCATACTCACTGTGTGTGTGGGACACGGTGCATAAAATATTTTTAAACTCGTACACTGAATACTAATAAAATAAATTTTAATACGATCATAAATGAGGGTTGAAAATACTCAGAGTCTGACGTTTTATTTTTAAAGCTCTCCCTAGTTGTCTCAGAGCATCCGCATATTATAACTACTACTACAACTACCTTAAATGAAATCAACACATACACAGTACACACAAAGACACACACATGCTACATATGTATAGCTAACGGCAACGGCTCCAATAAAAAAATCCTTCAAGTTTTTCGCTTTATCTTTTTTTTTCTACTCTTCTTCTAAAGTTTGTCCGCACATGTGGTACATATATTACATACATTAATACAGAGAAAAATAACTCAAATATATTGTGTCCATGCGGATACCTTGCGTTCTCTCTTTTTCCTCTCGTCAGTGTGTACAAGTAGATGGGTTCAAGATTCACCCTCAGAAGACCTACCTTATTCAGAGTATTCAGACAGACCCAAAATGCTACTACTACTAACAATGAAGGATGGTGTCGAATAAATGAACTCGGCTGCTAGGGAAAAAAATTAAGGTAAAAAAAAGGAAGAGCACGCTATTCTAATTCCTTTTAAAGGTATGTCATCTATTTTTAAGTAATGTACATATGAGTCATATGTACACGAACAGTTAGCCAGTGGTTCAAGTCTCACTTTTTGTCTTGGCCTCTTCACGCTAGTATTAGAGGAGAGAGGAGAGCTCTACTGAAAACTCTACTTTGAAGATAATGATAATACCCTCTTAAATTTTGAAGAAGAAGAAACATTTCTACCTTGGACACCTAATGTATAATGAATGTATGGAGAGGAGCGAGAAACCTGAACATTTTCTCTCTTGAATTTCCATTTTCTTTGAAATCTTATATATTTCTACCTATATGCTGGTCCATAATTGTGGAACTTGAGAGAGAGAGAGAGAGAGAGTAAAACAAGTTCAGCTGTCCCTTGTCCTCCAGTGCTTCTATATTATACACGAGTTATTTCTGTGTCTGTGCCTAATAAGCATGTGCCTATTCACATTCACAAAATGTATCTAGATTCTAGGTAGATATTAGATATGTAGATAGATAGATAGATATTAGATATACAAAACAAAATGCAGACGTGTACAAAATTATATGTAAATGGAACTGATATATCCGAGACGCATGATATGTAGAAAATGTCAATGTGAAATTCGAAATTTGACAGTCAATCCTCACATGTGCTCAAACAGTTATGTTTGGATATATATGAAGAGACAACAAATGACAGAAAGAAATGTAAATAGTGTAAGCATTTTTATTTTTTCCAGTACGCTCCCATTTCTTGATTTTTGCTATTCCGATATTCGGCACACACAATGAACATCCTACACAGCAATTTTTTTCTTCTACTGTGTTCAATAGCGCATCCTTAGGAATGGCAAATTATATGTACATACTTTGGCCATTATCTCTAAAAAATTTAATGCAGCAAAAAAACAACATCTGATTAAATCTACACTACATAATATAATCTACATAAGAAGACTTGACATGCGAGAATGGCAATTGAAAAGGGAACAAATACAACAAGTAAAAAATTCTTCTTCTTCGTCTTCTTTCCATCAAAAGTAATTCAAGGAGTTGGAAAAGCTTCCCTGACTGGATTTGTATGTTGTTGTGTGTGTGTGTGTGTGATACTAAGAGGAGATACTAGATACGATGAGAACTTATCCCTATACTGATAAAGTATAGGGATAAGAACCTGAACAAGAACTTTAGAATTTTAAAAATGAGAGGAAGTGGGACTGAAGAACCAAACTATCTACTCTCGGCTCTCAACTTTGACTGAAAAACTTCTTCATCATATATATAATACTTAATGTAATATATTTATATGCATATATAATTTTATTATGTATACAACCGTTGAAAATGTTTGTGTACACACAAAACTTGCTTTCATAAATTCGTCATCTTCTGTATGCCTACATTCATTTCGTTCAATCTCATTCACAAGACAAGAGATACAAAATTACTACAGCTATATAGTATATGCATAGTATTTTATTCATTTCGTACCATAAAGAGAATGCAAGTTTAATCATGTAATATTACTATTATACAGAGCAAGTTCTTACTATGCATCTATGTACTAGGATTTTTCTTGTCTTTTCTGTTATTTTTTAAACAGCTACACTTGTCAGTATAAATACTTAATGTGAGTTAGATTGATTTCGAATTTGTGAGATGTTGAACTAATTAACGAGATTTCCTGTTTTTATTTACCTTGGCCTTCCATTCTAATTTTAATTGACTTTTCTATCTAACAACAAGCACTGCTAATAGACGAGATTTCTTCATCTCAACATGAGTTTCTGAAGTATTTAATACTGATAGACACACATATAATGTAGTAAAAACTATTTCTATTCATGTTACACACAAGTAATTTTCACCTTTTTAGCAAAAAATAGAGGATAAACTAAACAAAAAAACCATTTCTAAAGAATGCATTGTATGCTTTATACATACATCATTTCGACTTGAATGATGTTGAGTGTGTAACATAAAAATAAAACAATAAAATGCAAGGTGTGTCTTCCTTAAAATAGCATAACATTCTGACATTCTCGAAATCAAAATGGAAAAAAATAGCAGTACATATACAAATTTTAATAGCTCTGCCGTTCATCAATGAATCATATTCATATCACACTTGATATAGTACATTTTTTATAGTTCACTGTAAACTTTACACACACAAGGAAGATTGTAGCAACGGAAATGACAACTCCTATTAGCTTAAAAAAATTCCGTTTTTTCCTACATAATATTATATATCGATTCATTTCATTGTATTTAGACTTGTGAGTAACTCTTTTTTTTGTTTGTTTTTCTAAAATAAAAAAACCGTTGTTTCAAATGTATGTACATGTTATAAAATCTATTTCATTGCTTATATCCACAATGTGGATTCCACTACTCATGCACCTACTATATACATAATTTATATATGTATACACAAGCAATACATTATTGTTATTACTATTATACTTTCTCTCATTACCTAATTATTGTAAGTTGTGTGTTTGTGTGTATATGTATGATTTCTGACTTAAACTCATAATCACCACGAGAAGAACATTTAATTGTATGATTATAAAGCAATTATATACATATAAAGAATTTATACTGGTCAGCTCTGGAAGAGTGCTTTAATTTAATTTAGTCATCTGTATAGGTACATAAATGTGTAGATGATTATTTTATAAATTTTCTAATATAGATTAGATAGTCCGTGGTCTGTTAATTGTTAATTTGCGCTTTCGTTTTCTTCTTCTTGAGAGACTAATTTTTTTAATTTCTCAATGTAATAGTCTAAAGTTTAGACTGTAAACTTTAAAAGTTTAGACTGTAAACTTTAAAAGTTTAGACTGTAAACTTTAAAAGTTTAACTTTTACACATTACAACCTCCGCTTTATAGATCAAATTGTTTACAATTATTACCCTTACTATTATGAAATGTATGAAAATGCTCGGTATTCGACACTAATACTACTTTCATCATGAAAGTTTCATGTATTGTAAATATTTACTTAAAATATGACATAGTTAAATCGCAATTTACCCAAAGTTCTGTTCCCCAAATCATGGTGAAATTGAGTTTATTTCTCCATAAAATAAAATCCAAAATAAACTATTCCTGGAGCACAGTTGTTGTTGTTTTTTTCCTCGATATTATTATTATTTACACTTTTTTTTAAAAACACACAGAACTTGCTGAATATTTAAACACAAACTTTTTATCATAAAAAACCCAACATGACACAACAACACTGTTCATGACCGACTTTCATGACATTTTCCAATTGAAACCATCAGTATAAAATAATAATAGTATTATTATTATGTGTGTGTAACTTGCACAAAGATGATTACGTGATTCCCTTCAACTTGAAACCATACACTTTAAATTATAGAATAGGGTTTGATTACAAAAATTAAAAGCAACAAGATTCTCAATATATAAATCGTCGCCAATACAATTAAAATACTTTTTATTGGTTTTGTGTGTAACGGTAACGGTCTTGGAATTTTCTTTTTCTGTCAGTTTGTTTAAAAGCCTTTTTGTAATTTTTCCCTTTACAACTGTATATTTTTCTGACAATTAGCACTGCATAATGTGTAGTCAAAAAACGAGTTGACATGAATAAAAGTATATATATGGTAGAACTTGATTAGATTTTTAAGAACTGTTTATGTTTAACTCGGTTATTTAGTTTTGTAGTCTTTCAGACTTTCTTTCTTCGTGCATATGTGAACTCGTCGACGGTTCAAAATGTAATACATGTAGGATTGGGCTGTTAATAAGGAAGTATTTATTTTACTACATATACATATATACATATTGTATTTTTGTTGAGAGTTCATCGCCAATTCCGCGTGCGGCGTATCAACTGGTCCCATTGACAGTTCCATCTACCTTTCGACACTATTCATTACCCCCCATTTGGGGAAAAATAAAAATAATGTCGACTACCTAGTATAATGTATAGAGAAGAATATTTTGTAATAAACTGGATACTAAAATTATCACAAGAACAAACTAAATAAACTTATTTAAGTACGTTCTAATTTAGATAATGATAAGTATGAACAAAGGGAATGTGTACTTTACTTATGGAAAATATATATACATGTTGTAAATCTGCTTTAAAAAAATTCTTATTGAAACAATTTTTATTTTGTCATCATTTAGAGACCCATCATCGATGATTATTTATTACAATATTAATTCAATCAATAAGAATTTAATTTGGTTGAAGATATATTGTGTAGGGATTCATCTTAATCTTCTAGCTTCTCGTTCAGACTCCAATAAAGTAAGAATATCTCCTTCTCTCACGGGTCCCTTCACATTACGGATGATCTGACGATTTTGTTCTCCCAAGAACTCCACCTTGACCTGGGTACACTGACCTTGTGATCCAGTCCTTCCGAGGATCTTTGTCACCTATTCATACAAATATTGAAAACAAAAAACACAATAAGTTTGATTAAATTCCATTTTCAAAGTAAAATAAACGGCTTTCATTGTCCATGAAAATTCTCTATATAATTAATATTATATATATATATGCAGGAAAATACAATGCACACACAATGAACTATTTCGATTACACCACAATAACCGATATTCAAAATTACTAATGCATTAATAAAATTTTGACAAAAAGAAAGCTATTTTATTTTTCATTTCAAAATACTCTCAACCCGCCATCCACTTTACAACTGCATGGTCACAGAGACTTTCGAGTCAAAGCTACCGGATTTCAACTCCAAAACTAAGTAAAAAATTAAGTAATATTTATTAAAAATTGATAAATGACTTACGCGAGCAAGAACGACTGGTTTATCAGCCATAGTAGATGATTTTTTTAAGGTCTTGAACCAAAATTTGGAGAAGAAAAATTAATTTTTCTGAATCAGCACGCCTTCAATGATGAACACAGCAGCCGACGGAGGATATTGCGAGTGAATGAAATTTGGATTCCATGCCGGGACGAGAAAAAAAACAGTTCTGCATTTAGTCTGCGTATTCACAATGCTTAACCCTTTATTATTAAGTATAATTAAAGGCCAAATGAAGCCCGCTTTTTTAAATAAAAATTCTTTGTTGCTTACATCTTAGTATAACCTATAGTTATTCCGTTAATTTATTCTATTAAAATTGCTTGCTGTACTTGTGTATATTTCTATAGTGCAATGTAATGTACGGAAGTACACTTGTATGTAAAATTTCATATACCAACGCTCCCAACAGTATTATGTACATCTTACAAAAATAAATACCAATAACTTTATCATTTTTTACAAAGCGGGTTTGTAGAAAATAATTCGTAAAAGAATGTGAAACCTTTAATAATGCGAAAGGGGTAAAAACATCGCGTGACGCGATTCGCGTCATTTGCTTACATACTCCACTTGAAACTGAAAAAAGTAATCGAGGGAAAGGTTAACTAAACTACTCATTAGTTAATTAGTTAATTAGTTAATTCTGTAATCGAAATTTCGTAAACTTTTCTCTTTCAATGAGTGCTTCTTTTTTCTATAATAATCAGAAAGAGTTAATTTGGTTGAAAGATTGCAATATATGGAATGATTTGGAAATGCAATTGCATTCTCCCATTAGTAAATTAGCAACATATTTAATTAAATATCGAGTAATTCAAATTAATATGAAAACCATTTCAAAGGTGCATATCAACATATTTTTCAAAGCTTAAGTTGAGAGAGAATGATCTGGGGCGATTGGAGTTCTGAGGAGAGTGGAGACTTGATCTGCTTGAGCGTCCGCACGGGCTGGAGCGACCATAAAAAAGGGGATTCGTGAAGCCAATTCAGTTCATTCTACAATTTGTATTCTTGATTTTGAGTTTTCTTGTGCGTCTCAATTGTTTTGTCAAAATGACAGGCCGTGGTAAGGGAGGAAAGGGATTAGGGAAAGGAGGAGCCAAACGTCATC